>JAUUEG010119904.1:0-10800 GCA_032361445.1 Panulirus gracilis | reverse complement strand
GAGCACGACGGGTACGACCTACTGAGCACGATGGCACGACACAAGCACGACGGGTACGACCTACTGAGCACGATGGCACGACAGGAGCTCGACGGGTACGACCTACTGAGCACGACTGTACGAGCTACTGAACACAGAGGGTACGACTTACTAATCACAACGGTACGAGCCACTGAGCAAGACGGTATGAGCCACTGAGCACAACGGTTCGAGCTACTGAACACGACGGTGTCACTCCCTACCCATGGTTATGATGAGGGTGACCCTCAACTTGACCCAAGGGTCGTGTCGTCGTACTCCAGGGTCGCACCGTTGTGCTAATGGGGTCTTCCCGTCATGCTCAAGTAGATGAGAGAAATCTCTGTACTTTACGGCTGTTCGTACCTGCGGGTTGTTGAGAGTGTGCTAACCTGGCCACCAATACAACCCCCACATCTTCACTACACTACGCTCTCTTGTACTGACGAGCATCGAAACCATGAGTACATGTATGTACATCATGCGTACGATCGTTGAGCACGACGGTACACTCCATGTGCGCGACGGTGTGATCCTTTAGTACGACAGTACAATCCTTGAACACGACGATACGATCCTTGAGTACGACGGTACGATCCCTGTACACAATGGTACGATCGTTGAGCAGGACGGTACGATTCTTGTGCACGACGGTACGATCCTTGTACAAGATGGTACCCAAGCAACGGTGTACTCATAGGTAGTACCATTGTGCTCAAGGAGTCGTACTATTGTGCTCAAAGGTGTACCATAAAGCCCAAGGGTCATACCATCGCGCCGAAGGGTCGTACTATCGTGCTCAAATGTCGTACCATCATGCTAAAGGGTCTTACCATCGTACTCAAGGGTCATACCATCGTGTTCAGAGGTGTACCATCGTGCTCAAGGGTCGTACCATTGTACTCAAGGGTTGTACGATCGTACTCAAGGGTCGGAATACTATCATGCTCAAGGGATTAATTCCCGGTACCTTCCTCCTCATACCCAAGATCGTCTTCGTAACTCCAGTCCACATACATCATTACTATCATTACAGTACCTCTCATTATCCTCCCAAATATTGCTATACTTCACCGTAATTACACCTACGTAATAACCCAGCACAAATAAAACTCGGGTAATTCATAAAAATCAATAAAGAAAATGGATGTTATGGGCAACCAGCGGAGCGGGGGGTCGAGTCGGGTCGAGGTCAAGTTGTTTGGCAGACGGGAGGGTATTGGAGGGTCAGCCTCCCTCACTCTTGGAGCCCTCCTCGACCTCCTTCTGTTCTCTTGCGGGTCTATATAACTGGTAATTATCCGTTGCCTCAGGTCACTCGGGCTCCACGCCACACGTACACACAACAATCTCATGGTCCCGGGGTTCGATTCCAGGACAAAGTCAGCTCACAGTCATCAAAGCTGATCATCCTTTGCTTTGGGGCTGGTCGATGAATGGTTACCTGGCGTAAGCTGGGATGTGTGTGTGTGTGTGTGTGTGTGTGTGACGAGCAAAGCGGAGAGACATGGTTGAATGGGTTCAGTGTTAAGGAGACTGATGAAATCCTGTGAGTAGACAACATATACAAAGGTTTAAATAGCTTATGATGGTAGAGAAAGTACAAAGATCTTCCCCCTTACCGTACAAAGAGGTATACACACACACACACGCACACACACACACACACACACACACACACACACACACACACACACTGACTCACTTCCAAGCGACAGTTAAAAGAACATCAAGTCACCACGTTAGAAGCAATAACTGTAAATCCTGAGATGTGGTAAACCCACTGAAGACTTCAGTTATCCCCTCAGGGTAGGAAGGAGAGCCAAGATGGTCAGTCATGGTGTTGTCTTGGGTGAGGAAGTGTGAGGGGCGAGGTAGGCTCCAGGTGAGGCCGAGCGGAGGGAGTTTTACCTGGGTATGAGAGGTTGTGGCGGCCACCTGGCGGCCACTAATTAACGGATCCAGATTGATATCAGCCACGCCAAGCTCAGGGCCGGAAATGCCTCTGTTCCGGACACACACACACCTTCTTGCCCACGTCGCCCGCGCCACCGACCGCCGCTCCTACCTGGCCTGGCCTGGCCCGTGCTGACACACACCTGGATGGTTGAGGTAAACCCGACTTTGCCAAAGTGTCGAGGTAAACCATAGTAGGAGATGCGTCACATATGGGAGATGCGTCACATATGGGAGATGCGTCACATATGGGGCAAGGTCCCTTCGCTTACCTGGGGAAGAGCGGGTTGCTCTGCCCCCAGGCTGGAGGTCTTCCCCGGGCTGGGGGAGTATGGGGGTGTCCCTTTATTTGACAGAGGAAGGGGGGGAGGTGAAGGTGTTTTCTGGGGTGTTGAGGGAGGTGTGGTAAGGCAATCATCATTTACCCCAGTAACGACCGACCCCTGGGTATCACCTCTTTCACGCCCATCCCCGCACCCTCTCTCTACACCAAGCCCCTCACCACCTTCTCCACCCCCAGCCCCGCACCGCCTTCTCCACGCCCAGCCCCTCACCGCCCTCTCAACACGCCCAGCCCCACAACGCCTCCTTCACAACCACACCCAACGACCTCCATGATGGAGCTACTACCTTCGAATTCCAGACGTTCGCTTCTCCACCTCAAAGGTGAGGGCGGTGTGGCCTCCCACCAGCCAAGATATCACCTCCAGCAGCCGTCGATGGCCACGTAAGTGAGAACTCACGTACCACCTCGGCCCCAGCATCAGTCGTCGGCTAGGGCCGTCCTTATCTGGTCTCCCAGAATGTGGAGCATTGACTGAGGGATGAGTGAGGAGGAAGACACAGAAGCACATTGGACTTGACCCGACCATCAGTGACGAAGTATATCACGCCGGACAACTTCCTCACATTACTGAGTGACACTACCTTATGCTCCTGGCTGGCACTGCCCTACACTGCTCTCTGGCACTGCCGTTGTCCCACGCTACTGACTGCCACTGCCCTACATTACTAACTGGCACCGTCGCTGGTCTACACTATTGCACAAAATAGCAACCACATTGCTCACCGGAAAACCTCCAGGTAGAGCACAGAAGCCTGGTACAGGCCTTCTACACCCAGGTACAGGCCTCCTACACCCAGATACAAGCCTCCTACACCCAGGTACAGACCTCCTACACCCAGGTATACGCCTCTTAAAACCTTTATACCTAAGCAGGTGACTCGTTCAGCCTGTATCCCCAGGTACATGTTCCCTGTTGTACACCCAGGTATAGGTATCCTTCACCCTGTACACCCAGGTATAGGTATCCTTCACCCTGTACACCCAGGTACACGCCTTCTACACTGAAGCAAATGCCTCCTTCACCCTGTACAACCAGATATACGCACCCTACATCCTGTATACCCAGATACACCCCACCCCACCCACACCCTGGTACAATCCACCTCCACCTTGCACAACCCGGTATACGCTCCCTACACGGGTGGGTCCAGGCCTACCTACGTAGACCCTCCTGTACACAAGCCTATATTACCCTCTGTACCCGAGGCTACAACTTTCACACGATTCACGACACTACAGGACAGGTCGGTCGGGGTCCGCCGCGACAATTAGGCTCCAGGTTGGCTGCGCCGGAACAATGGACGAGCCGTGGCCTGCCTCACGCAAACACCCCTGCCCGGAAATGCCGGAGTGGCCAGCAGGAAGTGCTACTGGATCAAAGAAGCGACGCTGCCTCCAGGATGTTGGTGATGGTGACGAAGCAAAGGTCAAAAGTGGAAAAAAAAGAAAATTAAGTCTCAAGAGATGGAACCAGCACTGGAATAATTGAGTTAATGGGGATGGTAGAATTGGATTTGATAGATGAGGGATTCCAGTCAAGACAAGGATGGGTGATCCAGATACGAGGAGCAAGCATGATTATCCTGGAACTGTGGTGAATCCAGGAGGATGTTCGTTCCTACGGGACATGGCAAAGAAGGACTGGAACTGGATCTATGCTGATGACACGGTAGTTCTACATAACACGGTAGTTCTGCATGATGATCAAGGTGGTACTTGAACTGCAAAACGCAATGGGAAATAGCCCTGTATTTTACGTCCAATGGGGAGGAGATGTGGCCCTACAAGGGTGGGGGGTGAATGTGGTCTCCACCACAGGAGAAAGACAAAAACAAAAAGGAGTTTGTAATATAATCCTGGATCTAGGAAAGTAGGAGTGTAAACGGAAAGGGGGACATACCCCTGGAACCCTGGAAATAGAGCAGAACAGAGAAGAGGGGAGGCGAGGGCAACACAATACTTCAAGAAAAGAGTTGGGTCAAAACAGTCATGAATCTGAGAGGGGAGAAGAATGAAGGAAGTCCAGAAAATTGGAAACAAGATATTCTGGAACTGAAAGAGGCGTATGGATCCAGGTATCACTTGCGGTGGAAAGACAGAGAGTGCAAGACAGCCCGAAACTGAAGGGGACGTAGATGATGGAACTTGAGGGGATGCGGCATGATATCCTGGAACTGAAAGATGGGGAGGGGGAGAAGCATTATACCCTGAGGCTGGAAGACGACAGGGTGCATGATACCCTGGAACTGGAAAGTGGGAGGGGGGCATGATATCTGGAACTGGAAGATGAGAGAGGGCACAATACCCTAGAACTGGAAGACGGTAGGGGGTATGATGCCCTGAAACTGGAGGATGGGATAGGGCATGATAGCATGGAACTGGAAGATGAAAGGGGGTATGATACCCCAGAACAGAGTGATGGGAAGGGTATGATAACCTGGATCTCGAAGGGGAGAGGAGGCATGATATCCCAAAAATGGAAGATGGAAGAGGGTATGATACCCTGGAACTGGGATCTGAGACAGGGCATGATACCCTGAGACTGGTAGACTGGAGGTGGCATGACACCATGGAAATGGAAGATACCCTAGAACGGGAAAATGGGAAGGGGTAAGATACCCTGGAACCGGAAAATGGGAAGGGGTAAGATACCCTGGACCTGAAAGATGGGAGGGGGTCATGATCCCTCTGGAACTGGAAGACTGGAGGGGATGTCATACTCTGGAACTGGAAGATGAGAAGGGACATGATCTCCTGGGACTGGAAGATGGGAAGGGAGGTGGGGAGGGGGGAGGCGCACCATACTCTGGAAATGGACGATGGGGAGAGACATGATACCCTAAAGATGGAAGATAAGAGGGGAAATGATACCCTAGAATATGCGAGGGAACAAGAATATCTCGAAACTGGAACATAGGCAATATTGGAGAGCGAGGGCATCGTAGTCCTGGAAGCGTAAGAGAAAAAGGTAATATCACGGCATTGGAAAAGGAAACGGCGTAACAGCGATGCAACAGCGAAGGGAGTAGGAGGATATATATGGCCCTAAAGCAGTGACAGTAGGAGGTTATGGGTAGGGGGTCACCCTGGATGTAGAACACGGGTGGTGCAAGTTGACTCTAGAAGAACAAGAAGTACATCGGTAGGACTGTTACACCCTGGAAAGGTAGTAACCGTAAGGAATCCAGGACACTGGAAAGCAACAATGGAAGATTCTACCGTAGTAGCGTACCTTCAGATGGAGAGGAATATCAAAGGATCGCTATACTCCGTCATGCAGGAGCCGAAGAAAGTAACAGAAACAAGAGGGTGGCGGAAGGTACTTGGGTATTCAACTTTAAAACTTGAATCAGACTAGTGAGACTGGATGCGACCATGTGGTACAACCACTCTGGATGGAAGTCGAAGGAAGTAGAGGGCAGCGTCAGTGTGCAGCTCTTGTACAAAGGAACCTGAAGAGGAGGTGAACTGGTGGCAGGATCGCCAGAAGGGAAACTCAACAATCATGCCATGGCAGGAGGCGACATAAAACTGTCCACCAGATGGGTGTTGTTTCCTTCCGTCCATACGTCCATCCGGTGGTCGTCTGGCCTCTGGACGACCAATCATAACTCACCGGAGGAGCCGCAACACTTAATTACCAGCTGAATATTGAGGATGGGTGGCCGGCTGGCGACCATTAACCCATCAACCTACCAACCCACCTCCTAAAACCCTTCCCCTACAGCAACCCACCACACTACACCACACCACCAACACCCACCATCATCCTCCCCCCCACCGGCAAACACCTCTCCACTCCCAAGCCTCTTCATCAACTTGAGGCGAACATCACCTACAAACACCTAACTTTGGCCTCCCTTCCAAAACTGCTAACTTCTGACCTCCCGCTCTACTATACCCTCCAAACTATCCCACCTGCAAACTAAGAACTACTGATAATTTTCAACACTCGGCCTCAATCATTTCCCACCCTTTACCATCCCGTCTACCACCTTCAACTGCCCCATCACTTTACCATCCCTGACTTCTGCCCCCTATACTGCCTCTGACTGTCCTGCCCCATACACTACCCCTGACTGCTTCGACCCCCTCTGCTGCCCTCCACTGTCTAGCTTTCCTCACTGCCACTGCCTCCCTCCCCGCCGCCCACTCTACTTACCCTGGCTGCTCAGCCTCCTCCTCTTCCCATGACTGACCCGCCCCCTCAGTACCCATGACTACCCCACCCTCCACTGTTGCCCCCGACTACCCCATGGTGTCTGCTTTCATCCCATAACGTTAAGATAGCGTTACCCAGCGTGCGTAACAAAGAAATCAACGACCCTGCTAGGACAGTAACAAATAATTGGCGTCCTCTGCCAGGAGTTCGTAAGAATATATAACGTACATCAAGAAAACGCTCATATCATACACTCACACTTCCAGATAAGCTTTCGGTAAAGTACTGTATAAAGCATATACGGTTAATTTCAATCACGCAGCGTCACAGGTTAAGGTTATTACCTGGGGATCGCAAACTGGTTCACAGACTGAAAACAACGCGCGGTCTCAAACGTAAAGGCGTACCTCAAAGTTCAGTCCCTGGACCTAAATTTCTTATCACCCATATCAATAATCTGGTGAACAGAACTCGCCATTAAAATCTCAGCATTCATCAAAGTCAATGAATCAGGACCAAACGAATCCTGTTCAAGGATTCAGTGAGATTCAACACTACGCCTGCTCGAGGTTACACCGTGAGTGAGGAGGGATCGAGTCTCCCTCATCGTCGTCAATAAAGTAAAAAGTCAAGGAACTTCTCGCTTCAAAGAGTCCATCCTGTCTCTGCTACTGACTGTAGCTCATGCCTTATACCTGCAGGAGGCCCTGGAGAAGGTGTCCTGGGTAACACCGGAACCCTTTGAGATAAAGAGCCCTGGGATATCGATAAATATATAAACTAGATAAAGTGATTTACGCTACCAAAGTGACCAGAGGCATAGAAAATGAACTACAGTGGCAGACTTAGGTAAAGTAATGCATTTACGCAAAAAGGAATATTATCAAACTCGAATATGATATGTTTAGTACACGATTACAGCAAGTATAAGAAGAAATGGACCAGAGGTAAGATAATCAATAATGATCTTCATTACGTACAGCCATGCCTACCTGTGTATAATAAAGTAAATAATGCTCAATTTCAAACCCAGAAAATAAGACTAGAAAGTAAAACTTATGACTGTAACGTCCTGGCCAGACCTCATTTAGAATGCAGTGTATTGTCAAAAAACTGCATCAAACGAAGATAAATACTAAAACGAATACAAAGAGGAGCATCAAAACTACGGTACTTCCATCAACGAGAAATAAACCTACTGAATAAGATTTCTGATATCTAAATTGAGTCACTCGAAAAAAAAAACGGAAGGTTTAAAGATCTACTAAGATTTTCAAAATAGTACCTTTGACAATAGATGTCATTGATTTTGCTCTTCAAATCACACATATGATGGGTTGAAGCAACAGTATGGCGTTAAAAGGAAGGACATGTTGTACAAACGTGGGCAAAGGTGTTCAGCGTCAAAGTTATAGACCACTGGAATATACGACCACCAAATATTTTCAAGGTGAAGATTTTCAGAGCATTTCATCACGTCTGGACAAATTCTTGATTGATATCAATTATCAGTGAACAGGATTTCATATTTCGTTTCAGATTAAAGACTATAAGAGACCTTGCTTATGAAATGACCCTGTCAGTATACTCATATGACACATGGTGCCAGTATACTCGGAAAATACTATACATGGTGCTAGTATACTCGTGACATACTACACATGATGCCAGTATACTCGTGACATACTACACATGGAGCACCCTCGTAGTTAGTTCCCTGCCAGCAGGAAGTGGTGGGTATAGAGGAATGTTTTGCTTTACCATCCTCGTTCCATCTCTAGTGGTAGGTGGGGAGCAGCCCTCTCTGGCTGGCTATAGTGGTAGGTGGGGAGCAGCCCTCTCTGGCTGGCTATAACCTCCATCTATACAGATTAGAAAAATATAGCTACTGCTATCCTTCAGGTGACAGCCTCGTCCTAGAGCTTCTGGTCTTCGGTCATCTGTCCTTCCTTATGAACCAGTCTGTCGACCAGACCTCTCCCGACCAGCCTCCTTATCAGTCAACCTTCTTACCTACCAAACTCCCGACCAGCCAGCTTACCGACCAGCTTCCTGACCACCTTCTTAACCAACTGAGACACCACCTTCTTTAACCAGCCTCCTGACCAGCTACCCATTCCGACCGGTGGTGGACCATAATCCCGACCAGATTCCCTCCCCCCCTACAACCTCCTGACCAGTCTCCATCATCAACCTCCTCACCATCACTCCTCCTCCTGTCAACGTTTCCTCTCCGACAACATCCTGACCCCACCATCCTCCTGACCAGTTCCCTGACCCGAGCGTGTTTCCTGTCCGGCCAACTGACCCAACCACCTCTCCTGCTTCCTCCCTCAGCAGACGATTGTCACACTCTCAAGCAGCAAACCCACCTCCCTGGCTACCCACAGTCGTCCCCCCTAAGCAACTCCTGACCCTCTCTCGTCTCCTAATAATCAAGATAATCACAAGATAATCATGAGGGCAGCAGTGAGTGTCTTGTATACCTATATGGTAATTACGGTGGCCGGATATCTGGTGTTCTCTTCCCTCACCCTCACCTCTGCCATGGTCTTGCCCACGGACTTTCCCTCCTCCTACGCCTCCAGGTTACGGACCTCTCCCACCAGGCATAGACCTTCCTGTCCCCTCTCCTGCCCGCTCACGGACCTCCCCGTACCTCATACCTGGTGAATACCTGGCAAATATGCCTGGTGAATACCTGGTGAGAACCTTACTTTCCCCTTCCCCCAATAACCCCTCCTCCTGTAGTACAACCAACTACCCACCGATCAAGGATAACCCCCTGACCCAACCTCACACCACCCCACCAGCAAGACGTTGGAGCAGACCGGGTGTGGTGGTGGAGGGGTGGAGGAGGAGGAGCGAGGAGGAGGGTGGAGGAGTAGTTGGAGGGAAGGGAGGGAGGGAGTGTAGACGTTCCAGGAAGAGACCCCTCCCTCTCCCCCCTCCCCCCCACCCGAGATATTTAATCCAGGTCGTTTCAGAATAATAATTTAATTACAGGCCGTCCCTGATGTACGTACCAGGTCATAAAAGGGTAAATATGGGGCGGACACGCCGCTGTCCCCCTTACCAACCAACCTCCCCTCCTCCCCACCCACAGCTCCTACTGCGTCTATACCCCCCATATAGTTCTAACTGTGATATAGCCGTCCCTTCTCCTCCACACTCCAAGGCTATAAATATCTATATCAAGCTATTATATTCATACCACTGGCTATAAAAAACATTGACCTCATCTTACATCACAAGTAAGGTATACTCTTCCAGTGTGCGGGGTATACTGTAGTCGAGGATATACTGTAGGCAGGATATACTCTGCTAAGGTGCAGGGTATACTATAGGGGATGATATACCAAAGGCATGATATAGTATACCATGAGTCAGGATATATTAATGGGGGTATACCCAATGGAAATTATAGTCAACCACGATGCAGAATATGCTAGAAACTATACCTCAGTCAAAGGTATACCACTGTGCAGAGTATACTATAGGAAGGGATAAACCACAGACATGGTATATTATAGTATACAACAGGCAAAGATACAACATAAAAGGTATACCATGATATACAATAGGCAAGGGTACACTAAAGGAAAGGTATACCACGGTCAGGGTATAGCATGGGCGGTATACCACAATCAAGACGTACGGTAAGGTAGTATACCTCAGGTCAGGTACACATGAGAGTACACATCATGACGTAGACCTCAGAGAACACATTATGTGTGGCCACAGGACACCTCCAGCCCCCGCTCAACACTGTTGCTAGACACGCTACCTTCCTGCTGGGGGAGAGGGGTGTCGTGTCGCCCCCCTCCTGCAGGCGGAGGGGTCTTCGGATGGGGAGAGCCGCCCCCCCAGCCCCCTTTCCTATTGTTGGTCTCTATGATGAAGGCACAGACCCCCCTTCGTGCTTGGGGGGGAAGTGTAAGGGGGTTTCCATAATGGGGGTACCGCCCCCACCACCTTCCCACTAGGGTCTCCATAATGGGAGGGGCATCGCCCCTACTCCCCAACTTCTCTCTCCCCCTCCATCATCAGGCAGACCCTCTTCCCACCTCTCCAAAATCCCCCTTCCTCACCCACACACACATCACTCCCACACACTCGTCGGCCACACACACTTCCCGCCCCCGAAATAACAGCCAACTATTAATTAAGCTGAGTGCGTGCAGCTGTTTGCGTGCATGCGTGAGCGCGCGCATGGAAGCATGCGTGTAGCCGGGTGGGGGTTGAGGGTGAGGGGGGCAAATACGACCGTTTGCGCGAGGAACACACACACACACAAACACACACACACACACACACA
>JAUUEG010119352.1:0-10802 GCA_032361445.1 Panulirus gracilis | reverse complement strand
CTTTCATTCTGTAAATTAATCAGAATGTCCTATGCAGCTTTGTTCAAGATGTGTGGGCTGCCTTCATTTCCTCACAAAATTCAGGAGATAAGGAGGAGGCCATGCCTTTTGCACTGCACATTCACTGCATCCACCCTAACTTTCTTTCTTATTCCTCTGGTCCAGCTTCTAATCAAAATCCCATGGAGACTGTTTACACTAGCCTGGAAGGACCAAAACAGCAACCAACCTTTCAAGAAGCAGAGGATCTAACATTCAGTTATTTAAGGAGGCCATCTTACAAGTAGCATGTACCAAAACAATCCAACTGTTGCACCAACTCAACATCACTCATATAAGTTCACGAACAAAGTTAGGATTCTGTAAGTAGGAAGAGTGTAAACTGTATTCATGAAATTGTTCAATGCAACACTAATGCATTACTCTATTGGATATGGTGGTGTGTATCTCTAAACCCCCAAGGGGTAAATATATTTGGTTCAAAACCTCTAATGGTACTACAACTGTTCAAATCCTGGAGTGGTTAGATGATGCATGCTCATAACAATCTTACATCATCCTCACCGGGATTGCGGGTTTCCCTTTTTGTCTCATCAAAATCAAACCACTGGGTTTAAATTTGATACAAATCCTTTAAATATGACTTAATAAAAACATATTCCTTATTTCTTTACCTAACCTTGATGTATTATTTCTCAAGCTCATCTTGTTTCGGCCTTGTATTTAATTCAAAGCTAAATAGCAATAGCTGCTGTACGTGACTTGAGACTGTCAAGAAAATAGATATTTATCTAATTTCCACATCAGCAAGGCAGAGATGGAAGCAAATGATACAGCCTCATCTGTTTACATTCAATATCTAGCAGTCATGACTGAAGTTCAACCTAAGCATATGTAGAGCAATGAGGATGGGCAACAGTGAAAGAAAGCCTTAATGTGCATATCATCTAGCAGGAAATAAGCAGGTAGAATCTGTGAGAGAGACTTGGGAGTACACAATGATACCAACCTGTTAACAGGGTCCTACCCTACAAGAACAGTTGAGATGAAATATCTGCTAGCATATACTAAACATGCATTCAAGTTCATGGATAAGGAAATATCTAGCAAGCTGTTTGCTTCATACATAATGCCAAAATCTATTTTTCATGTTGGAGGCTCCAGTCACAGACAAAAGTCCACATCAAGGCTGGGCCTTACTTGACAGTTATTGAGGTTAATGAAAGGGAAAAAAAAACAAGGGAAAGTATAATTTACAAATTTTGAAAGAAGGAAAAACCTGTCTTTTAAAATGTGCCAGTTCATAGTCATTGGGAAAGACGTACGAGGGTAAAAAGATCTAGAGCTTGAAGGTATCGGGAAAGAAACAGTCCTCAAAACGGCCCACCCCTGAGTTGCCAATGGCCAAACAGTAATTGTGAGACAGCAGCTTGTTGAGTATTGTGTGGTCTTGATAGTGGTGGATCTGCACAATAGGCCAGGTCCTAGGAGTTAAAGATCATAGTAATACCTATACAAGAGGGAAAGTGAACTAAGTTTTAAAGTTAGCCAGGAGGAGTTTATAAATTGGACAGCTTTTGACTCACCTCTGTCAAGTAAGGATACAAAGCTAGAAGCACCCCAGATGTGAGAGCAGAACTCCATACAAGCATGGATCAATCCTATATAAAAACAGAGCAACTGTTCTGAAGAAAAAAAATTCAGAATCTAAACAGGCACATGTTACAGTAATACCAAGTAAGATGATTTAGTCAAGAGACTGAAAGTAAGATCAGCAATCCTAACATGGGGGGTTTAATATGGTTCCAGGCACCACTTTAATGTTCCTCAGTCAGGATGGTAGTATCACCCTGAGCCTCCTACCTACTGGATTATGCCAATCCCATATGCCTTTCAGATCTGGTTACCACATCTAAAAAGGGCACTGAGAGTTAATGAAAAATGTGCAGAAAATATCAACAATGATGGTTTGAGAATCAAAAGAGCTGAGTTAAAGGGAAAGAGTAAAGGTGTTCAGTTTATCCACCATGGAAAAGAAAAGCATGAGGGATGACCACATCACAGCCTTTAAGTTTTTAAAACACTGATGATGCAGACAGTGATCTGCTATTCAGGATATGTAGGCACAGGATAACCAGAAGACATAACATGAAATCAAGCAAGAAACTTATCAAAGACGTGAAGAAGTACTCTTACAGTATAAGAGCGTTAGGTGACTGGAATGAACTGAATAAGAATGTGGGAAATGTAGAGCTTACAGTACATTGAAGATATATGATAGACAAGAATGTTATTAAAGAAGTGGGGCTCTATGAGTATAAAACTCCCTCCCTTACAGACCAAATAAGAGATTACATTTCAATGAAACCAGAGAAACCATGCACTGTCAACCCTACAGACCATTGTACAGTTTTCTATGACCACACCATGTGCCATGTTTCAGTCTACAGACAACACATTACACCCTGAATAACACAATACTATAATTTGCTTTACCCCATGCTTGCCTCTTACCTTCCTTAATGTTCAGGACCACATAACTCAAAGTTTCTTTCACTCTATCCTTCGATCTCCTTTTCAGTCTCCCACTTGCTTCCTCCACTTTTGACACATATACCTCTTTCTCAGTCTCTCTTTGCTTATCCTCCATCATATGCATAAACCATTTCAGCATAATCTGGCCAGCTTTCTCAATCATGCTCCACTTACTACCACACATCTCTCATACAATCATTCCTTACACGATCAACCCTCCTGACACCATAGATCATCCTCAGGCATTTCATTTCCAACACTTCCACCCTCACCTGTTCTTTTACATTCATGGTCAAAGATTCACGCTCATACAACACTCATGACCAGTGTGCTTTCAAACAAACCCATCTTTGCTCTCACAGACAGTGATCTATCCTTCCACACACTTCTCAATGCACCCAGGACCTTTGTCCACCTCTCCCACCCTAAGATTAAATTCAGCCTCCATCTTCTGCCAAATTCACACCCAGGTATTCCTCAAGGTCCCTCACAACTCAAACTTAATCTCAAATTATCCTGTTTCACCTTCCTGCTGCATCCCATCGTCTTACTTTAGTTAACGTTACCTCTCAACCATTCATTCTTCCTAGCTTTATCACCCACTTCTGGAGTTTCTTTCTCAAGTTTACCACCAAAACTATGCAGAATGCAAACAACAACGGATTCAAACCCCCCTAACCTCAGTATTTTGTAAACCTACCACCTACTCTTAAACCCCTGCATTCACTTCCCTCACCACCCCAACCATTAATCAATCAAATAAGCCTGGTGGCATCACACATCCTTGACAGAAACCCAACTCCACTGAGGATCATTTGCCTTCCTCCCTTCCTTTTTTGCACATATGCCTTACTGCCCTAACAAAAACTCTTCACTTCATTCAGCAACTTTCCATCATCCAATACATTTATAGCTCCTTCCAAAAGGCCTCTCTGTCAACCCTATCATACTTTCTTAATTTCTACAACTGCCACCTACAAATCCTTATGTTTCTCCAAGTATTTCTCATAAGCATTCTTCAAAGCAAACACCTGATCCATATATCCTCTAACTCAACCCACTATATGTGCATTCCACCAATCCATGATCCATACAGAAACTGAAATTCCTAACATACCAATCAACAAAACAAACACCCTCTTTCGTATAAAAATCTAATGCAATACCATCCACTCCAGCTGCCTTGCCACATTTCATCTTATGCAAGGCTTTCACCAACTCTTCTCTTTTCACTGAACCACTTGCCATAATTCATTCTGGGGTCATTTAGGGACTGGTATGTGAAATGGAGAGTTTGATATATTACAAAAAGTTTCTAAAGATGTAACCAATTTGAAGCTATAATTTTTGTCATGAAACACAGAATGAATCATCTGTACATTCTATACATTTTTCTATAAGTGTAAAAAAAAAAAAAAAATGATAATTTCAATTCCTTAACTGCAGATACTTGTATAAAGGTTTAAGCAAACAGCAAAAGAAAATCTTGGAAAATATTCAGCCAGTTCAATAAACTTCATTTGTTGTAGTCTATGGACATGATCATCCAATGATGGCTAACACACTCTCTGTTACAAGAATTTCACAGCTATCTACAAAGATTCATGCCATACTTTCCTGAGAGTGGCAGGAAAAGGGTATTATGGCATGATATTCAGCATCCACAAGAAGTGTGTTTAAAAAAGAACGTATTTTCTGTGGAAAGGCATGATAAATATCAGAGGAAAAAAGATTTCACTTGGTTAAACGTGACTATGACAATCCAGAGAAGTGAGAAAGAAGCTGCACCAGTCCTACATGACTTTATCATGCTGACGACGATTGGTAACATTGGTCTTCCTAAAAAATAAGTTAACTATCATCTTGAGTGCAAATAAAAGTATCTGAACAAAGCCCACAGTTTAAAAGAGGACCTAACACAAAGCAATTATAAACAAGCAAAGGCATATGCTTTTTAGTCAAAAACTCTATAGCCAATCATCTGTTACAGATAACAATCACCCAGAATTTCTTGTCACTGCATCGACAGTACTGCTCACAGCTTGGCAATGAAAGGAGGAGTGAGAGTAGCCATCCACCTATTCCCAACCACGGCTTCCATTATTTGGAGGGTCATTTAGGTGCAGAACAATGGAAAGAGGTACAAAAGTCCACTAGTATTAACAAAATGTAGCTCTTGGTTCCATGGATTTTGGTCTCCCAGAATGTCCTAATTTCATTTCTGATGGACAATATTGTGGCTATCCACTGCCTGATGAAAAAAGGTTTTTTGTAAATCTGCATCTCTTAAAGTGTGGAAAAGATTACCTCCCTACAAGTCCACAGGAATTTCTCCATGTGCCTCATATTTTCATGAAGAATGCAGCCCATGGGTAGATGCCCTTTCAAGAACAAATACAAAGTCAAGATTCTCTCTTTACCTAAGTCCAAAAGTCTTTTTCCATGTGCCTCTTATTTCCATGAAGCATGCAGCCTATGGGCAGATGCCCTTTCAAGAACAGATAAAAAGTCAAATCCTTATAGAAGGATACTTTCAACTGGATCCTTTCCTTAGGAGTAGCTCCCCAAGTATATCTCCATTCCATCAGAATCAATGTGTTACTACCAACATATGTATCTCCAGTTTTACACAAGGGGACAGTTGCCACAAATACTGTCCTTGGATAGGAATAACTGGCTCAAGATATATTTTTACCCCAGAACATCTTGGAAAAGCTCCTCTAAACCTAAACAAGTTGTTTTCCTGTGATTAGTAATGTTAGGAGCCGCAAGGTGATGCTCCCTCAACTATGCCATACTCCTAAGCTCACACTTCAGGTTCTTCTACACTATATCAACTTTTCACAAGAAACTGGCCAGAATTCTCGGATTTACACATGGTTTTTATTGATCAGTAATTCAGGTAATGCTTTGGAGAACATACAGCAGATGACCTCTTACAAAAACATACGATTACATTTCTGGTCTAATACAATAATAAAAACATCTTAATGTCTAATGAATAAAATCCAAAAAATATTATGATAATGAAAACCCTTACCTTGCAAAGCTGAGTTCAGTGCTGACTGAGGGATTGTAAGTTCCTCCTGTGTGATGTCCGAGTCTTCTTTCTTCACATCATCAGCAGGGTTACTAGCTGGTACTAACGATATCCCTGCCTTCTCTCCCTTTCCTATCTTATCACAAAGTTTTCTGCTCATTTGATCTTTTGGCAATGTTCCTCCTGTCCGTGCCTGACTTTGTAAATCTCCAAAAGTGCTGAACTCCTGAAAACTGAGCCCTGGGACCTTCTGGTTCTCTTTAACAGAACAAGTCTCAATTCTTGTACCATCTGTTTCATCTAAATGTTGTGTTGAAAGTCCATCTATGATGCTGTGCACTGTGCTCTCCATCAATATCTGACTGTTACTCCTGACTGGTGTTAAATTGAGATCTTCACTATCAAACAGTATTGTCAAATTCTTATTACCTCCATCATCATCATTAGTTTTCAATTTCTGTGTTGGCAAAGCTTTCCTTGAGTTTGCTTGAGGAGATTTCATAGAACTTACAGATCTTACAGATCTAATCTTCTGTTTGTTCTCTTTTATCATATCTAATTTGTTAGATAAATTTTCTGAATTGTTTAGATCAAATGGTAATATAATCTCAGCAAATGATTTTCTTTTCTTTCTCTCCCTGCCAAAGGAAACAATATCTCTCTCCTCTAATTCCATCCTAGTTTTCCCACCATTTTTAGGACCAAATACCATTGAACTATTCTTTGTCTTCTGTGATCTAAGTGATTTTGTAAAAGAATGTTCAGACTCTAAAAGAGACAATAGTTTTTTTCTCTTGTCTAAATTTAAGTCGGGTGTAATATCAAAATTATTGGAAAGATCACCTTCTCTTTTACTACCACTATTTTTCTCTAAACTATTTGTACTCTTCTTACAATACTTGTCTCTTAAAATACCTGGTTTACTTGACGTACTGTTGTTTGCCATGAGATTTTGCAATTCATTTTCTGGAGTTTCCATTACTGATAAAAATGTAGTTAAACTGGAACTCGGGCAAGGAGAACTGTTCGGAGTTTCTGGCACTACTACTGAGGTGGAACCATCACTTTGGTGAGGATTAAAAAGCACAGACTGCATACTTGGAGGCGTTTCTTTTGATGTATCAAACAGAATTTTCTTTGCAAAAGATGAACGTCTCCCTTTTCTCTTCATATTGTGACACTTAAGCTGACCACATTGAAACAATCTGAAATTATAAACAAAACATATCAAGCCAGATAATCACAATAATTACAATGTTAATTTATTATGAATGCAAATTTCATGCTAATTTGATGTTCAACATTTCAATATCCTTAAGCACAGTAAAATCCCATTAATTTGTAGTCCAAAAGGTGAATTCCATGGTAATTTAAGTGAAAGTATGAATTACATCCTCTATGTAAGGGAATAAAGGAGTGAATATACAACCTACATATCACCTGTGTGTCATATAAGTTGATTAGTGGGCAGAAACAGGGAGCTGAAAACCCTACCCTCTTGTATTACTATTCTCAAAAAGAACAAAAGGAGCCAAGTGAAGATTTATCCTTGAAGGTTCAAGCTGGGAAGTCATGTGCATGGCTGGAACAAGATGAAAAAAGTGAGGGAAAAGTGCTATGTTTCATAAGAAAAACTTGCATATTTTGACTTTGAGCAAAATAAAGCTGAATGTATAGGGGGGTAGAATGTTTGTACAGGGAAGCACATGGGAAGGACAGATACTGTACCACTAGATCCCCCATATCCAATGGCAAAACAAACAAAAAAGCTCCACAATGTAACTAGCTTCTGGAAATGATCAATCTTGTTTTGGTGCACCAATACAGTGATACAATATTTGAATAAAAGGCACAAAACTTTAATTTCTTACCTTTGGTTATTCGATAACCACGAGTGCAGAGGTCTATGAGGAATTTGGAAAAGTACGGGGTTTATTATTGCAAAAAGTGATGAAACACTTGTAGAAATCAAACAAATCTATGAAAACTTCCCCAACACCTACAGTTTTGTAGAAATATCCCAACATTAATATAGGTTGCTGTTTAAACGCTTAAGTCCACATAGAATAATTATGTGTAAAGAACAGCAGGGCAATGGAGCTAGCAGCTGTAGAGTATCACCTATTTCTTTTGACAGTTAGCTATAAGCTGATTTGTGGGTGTGTATGGTATATTTTGATAAAGTTGAAAAATAACATTGATAACCAATGAGAGCTTTCATCACCCAAAGCACTCATAAACCAATAATGAAGTTACTGTCAAAGCCTTCAGAAATTCACACACAAAAATTAACATATTCATCAACTGTTTTTTATGATGGTTTCAATGACAGCAAGATGTCATTCTCTCTGTATGTGCATGTGATAGCTTGGAGGCTGGCATGGTAAAAGTCTCCATAACAAGTGAACTTATGAACACCAAAATACACAGAAATACATCAAAACACAAGAGGATTGTAACTAGGTTGACAAAATACACTGGTACTACTGGTTGAGACCAAATCAACTAGTTTATGTTCATATTAGCAGTTTATCGATCCTTTGTGTATATCTTATGATTTTGTTTTGAGATCTCTTTTCAATAATGTGACATCAAACAATTTAGTTTACAAAGACTCATTGTGTTTCACAACATTAAATATAACATCACATCTAATCAGTTCAATTCACTAGAGCCAAATAATTGCTTTTCTGGCCCATAAGACATCTGGTGAATTGCCATGGTACACTATCACTGAACTATGTAAAAATGATGTTGTGACAAGCACAATCCCCCGATAATGCGTATCCCATAAAATCACAGGTGTGTTTCCCAAATCTGCATTCTGCTTGCATATCTTTCTATTCTAGTATCTAAGCAGTACTTCAGTGTTCAAGGAGACCAAACTCAATTGGATAAGAGGGTTACATTCCTCGGAGAGATCTCAACAAAATTTTCACTCAAAAGTAAAAATAAAGTGCTGAAAAACATGCAGTGCAGTACAGAAACACCATTAGAATACATACTGATTTTAAACAAAAAAATATTTACTAAGTACATGCATTTCATAGTGATTCTGATTTTTGAACCCTACACTAATCATTTGGTCCGTGTTCTCCATAACATCATCTCTTGTATGAGTTATTTACATTGTAGCTAAAGGTGTCAGAAAGAAAACTTACTGCCCCACTTCATATACATGCCCAGTTGATCTTACTAATGCAACGGGCAAGTCAAGGACTCTGATAACATCAGCTCTATATTGGACAAAGTCAAAATCTTGCTAAATCTCTACCTTTACCTCCAAGCTAATGCTCTTCCAACTCTACTCCTTCTCACAAGCACAAAAACTCACTTGGGCACTTCCCACTCATAGCAGTTAGAAGAATGAGGGGTAAAAGTAGGTAATACACTTCTAAAAAAATCCACAGAACTTATGTAAACTCACCTCATTTAACCTTCCTAGCAGTCAAGATTTATCTTAATTTAAAAAATTCTTGCCTGAATATGCCTGTCTTGCTCATGTAAATGCACCACCAACAATTGTACACCAACAATTGTATCAAATGTAACAATGTAAACAAAAGCACTATCAACAAAAGACAAATATGTTAGTATATTTCTAACATAATTTTTGACTTCTAGGTGATGTATGGTGAAGTTTTGAAAGTTTCCTTGATATTTTACACTTGTATAGCCAACTTTCACATAATCCGACATTTCCCATTGCATAAACCTATTTAACATTTGTCAATGAAATACATTTTGAGAAATCAAGCTCTGAGAGTATTTCTGTAATCACAATGAAATACATAAAGCAGCTATAACAAAAACAGCCATTTCCCAAAAGTGGTTACACCAGAGATAAAACAGACATGCCATCTGAGGTTGTACAAAAAACATTAATTTTGTGTCTACATAATCAAATATATTTCTCCATGAGCACTTGAGGGTGAAGCATTGGACAGTGATTATCTTGCCCACTACATAGTGCTAGTAAATGAAAAGTACGTTGAAGTTTATTTTCAACATTAAGTATATTCCTTTATGTCATCTGGGAGTAAATTGTGTAAGGGTTGATGGGTATATGGACTAAGCTCTCCAGTTGGGGTTGCATGAGGTTGAATGGTTTAAGTGTTTTGGCCAACAACTTTGCCAAAAATTCAAGGAGACAGGTATGAGCTCTCCCATGACCCAGATAAATTTAGTGCAATTAAAATCTATTCTATATCTGCAATATCTTCTCCAGCAGAATGCTGCAGATCTAGACATAACAAAAAATCAAAAACAAAAACATACTAGTTAGCAAAACCTCTGACCCACCAGTCAATCAATCGGCAAAATAACACCTACTTATCACAAGATTACAATCTGATCCAGTTTACAGCCATACTTTTACCAAATACGATACTCATCAAACTTACCGGGTCTAAATGTACCATCTACTATAAATCCTTCCATTTCAAAGTAAATACTATTAAATTCCACACTTAATGATGTGACGAGGCTAAGTAAATCAATAACACATAATTTGCTTTTTTTTCGGGCTAGTGACTCGATATATTCAAAAATCACATCCCGTTCGGTATCAGCAAGCACTGTTCATTCGTTTGACAAGAAACAAACACCATTATCACTCAATTATCATCCCAGCACAGATAAACAAGCGATTTTTGCCACTTAACGTAGTTGTTCAGCTTCTGGCACAGAGTAATGTTAACGTCACTAGAGTAATAACACTACACAAATATCAATCACTACGACAGGCTAATCTAATGAATAACTAAAATCCAGAATAAGATAAAAATATATGCATACCACTAATTTATGAGTTGTTATGTAACCTAATTCAAACAAGCGTTTATTCCGCGGCCTCGTAGACCCAGCAAGGAACAACAAAGGCTACGTTTTAAAACGACACATAAATCTTGAAAAAAAGGAGACCTACTACGATACATACCTTTAAAAAATTCATATCACGTATCATATAAATTCCTGTATAAATCTTTAGTAAACGTAGGTATATTTCTTTGAAATTATAACGAATTAACGCAAATATATTATTTTGGTGTTGCCTTCTTTGATCCCTTTGAAGACATCTAATAATGATTTCAACGTAAAGTTTGTACTGTAAGTGCCACCGAGCGTAGAAGAGGCGTAGAAAGTTTAGCCATGGGAAAACAAACTTACATAACAGACCTATCATTTCCTAAAAAATAATGACAAAAAAAAGAAGGATAGGAGTAGT
>JAUUEG010119241.1:0-10805 GCA_032361445.1 Panulirus gracilis | reverse complement strand
GGTATATACTGGTATACAGAGGTCGGCATGATTGTCAATGGACAGAAGCGTCTGGGGTAATCGTGGGAAGGTATGTAGGGCCTGGTATTGGTATTCTGTTGTTAAAGAAAGCAAAATTATATAGAAATTTAGGACTGTAATGCGGTTTTTGGTAATATTATCGCTAGGAGGATGCAAACACGGTAAATATGCTCTTCCGTGGTTAGCACTAGCTAACACATAGGAAGCTTATCTTTGCTGTTGATTGATTTCTCCTTATTTAGAACGCCAGGTATAAGAGCCATCATCGCAGGTGAGATGCGACACCATAACTGGGGTGTTGTGTTAGGGCTTGGTTAAGTGGTATTTCAGAAGCGGGAAATTTGATATCTTTGTCTGGCCAAGTGATGTTTCAGCTGCTGGAAGGTTAAACCCTTAGTTTTGCGTAGTAATGTGAGCGCTTAGATGTTTGACATTTAAGTCATGTGGAATTTAAAGGGATGGAAACTTTTGGAAAAGGTGTAGTTTTGTGTTTATGAAACCCACGAGCCAAAGGATTAATTAGTCGTTATGGTCCAGACACGTTGTTGTATGATTTTTGTGTTTGATGTATATAATTGATTAACAAGACCGCGAAGCTGACGAGATGATAGTGGAGGTTGAGACATGGGCGGAGGTAGCCAAGGAAACCAATCGGCCTTGGGCAAAGTGCGTGAAAAAAAGTGCTGCTATTGGCCAGACAAGCTTGAAAGACTCGGCTAAATATTCGAAATGGTTAGTGCACTGTAAAGCGTGATCGAAATTTTCTTACATAAACGTTGTAAGTGTGGGTTAGGTTACGCACGGAATGGTATGTACTGCCAAAAATATCGCTAGTGTAATGGAAAAGTGCAGTAAATCACAAGAGAAAACGGCGTCTATATATATATATATATATATATATATATATATATAGTCACGGGAGCGCCATCATGTGGTTCCAAAGTGTGGAGGGAAGGAACCTCTGGAGCCTTGGTAACTGAAGATTAATTTTAACGTGATTGGATGCAAATTGTAAATTATATTGTACACCTCGATTGTTGCTACTGATTCGTATAAAACCAAAACTGTGTATGTGCTAGTCCCTCTTAAACAACTTTAACGTTTATCAGTAAAATCACATTGCATGGCAGCTGCTTTGAAATAACTGAGCATAAAGTGAATGACTTAGTTATGAGACTGTGATTCAGTGTTTTATGCGTTATGTAAATATTTTAGACGTAATGGCCCCTGGCTCACATATTAAAGGAAGGCTCCCACAGTTAGCGGATGATACGCGTTGGTGCTCAGGGAATATTTGGTTTAAGTATTCGCTTATATATGTGACGCTGGTTATCTTGGAGTAGCCTATTATCTCGTTCGATGGTGCAGCGTATTATCTCCCGTCAGTGGGGGACACCTTACGCCGTTGTTGGAGCAGCCTATTATCTCTCGTTCGATGGAACGGCCTATTATCTCTCGTTCGTTGGAGCAGCATGTTGAAAATTCGGTGGAGCAGTCTGTTATCTCTCATCCAATGCCGCAGCTTATTATCTCGTGTGATGAAGTAACCAATTATCTCTCACCCGGTAGAGCTGCCTGTCATTTCATATCTGGTGAAGCAGCCTGTTATCTATCATCCAGTGGAGCTGCTTAGTAGGGAGCAGTCTATTATCTCTCTGGAGGGGTTTAGATGAGAATAAGATTTGATTTATAGGACAGAGTTCCAGCCACATATTCTGGCGCCTATCCAGCTCATGAAAAAAAAAAAAAAAAAAAAAGGAAGTTGCTGGGAACAAGTTTCTACCCGAGAGTGGCTTAGGAAGAATGTGGGAATTTATGTGTGCGATACTCTTTGTGTTTCACGGGGAAAGAGTTTTACACTTATGTTGCCACGTCTTCTTTACCTTTTATATATGTACCATTTATTTACCCATATGTGCACACACACACACACGATTATGCCAGGAGGTATCGATAAGCTAGGGTACGTGTGCGCATCCGCGATGATGGGCATAGTAGGAAGGTTACTTAGAGGAAGTGTCACAGTAGGTTGGAAGAAGTACCACGAGAGGATTGGAGAGTCAAGGAAGTTAGAGGGAATGCTGCTGGAGGGTGGAGGGAGCCAGGAAGTTAAAGTAGATGTAATGTGTTTGGAATGGGGAGAAAGCCAGGGAAGGGAGAGAAAATGCCTCTGGATGGTGCAGGGAGCTAGAAACGGTAAGGATGTGCGTACGGAGGGCGGAGGGCGACCCCGGGGAAGGTGGAGGGAGTGCCTCTAGTGCCGGAGATGAGAGCATCCATCAAAGTGGGACACGTTCATAATGCTCTTCCTGGGTGCGTCCCGCAGTAACGTCATCACTCTCTGTATCCTCACCATGTGTTACCTCACCCCTCTGTCCATACTGTGCGTTACCTCACCCTTGTATCCTTGCTGTGTGTTACCTCTCTGTATCCTTAATATGTGTTACCTCACTTCATGTATTTTTACCATGTTACCTCACTCTTCTGTCCCTACCGTGTGTCACCTCACCCCCTATCCTTACCAAGTGTTACCTTACTCCATGTATCCTTTCTATTTGTTACCTTACCCTTATATCATTACCATGTGTTCCTCTACCCAGTATCTCTAGCAATTACAACCTCACCTCTGTATCCTACCTTATGTTACCTAGCCCCTGTACCCTTACTCTGTTGAGTTACCGTAGCATCCTTGCCGTGATACTTTACCCCTGTGTCCTTACCTTGTGTTATTCACCTCTGTATCCTGACCTTGTATTACCACATTTCATGTATTCTTACAGTGTCCTTTGCAACCTTGTATCCTTAGTGTGTTACTTCACTCCTGTATCCTTATCTTGTGTTACCTCACCCCTGTATCATTACTATGTGTTACTTCACTCAGTGTATTCTAACCGCATAGTATGTCTCATTCTTTATCCTTACCATGTGTTACTTTTCCCATCACCATGTTCTTATTTGTGTTGCAGTTCCCTGTGACTCTATCATGCAATACCTCATCCCTGCCATGTTCATACCTACATGTTTTTACCTTTTGTTATTGCACTCCTGTGTCTTTACCATGTGTAATTTCACATCACTATATGCCAGCCTGGTGTTTCACAATCCCCTCTCTGTGTTACTGAGCCCCTAAAAGGCCTTCATCTGTAGTATAGTAAATGTCTAATTATATTCAACTCTGTACTGTAAGGGAAAGGAGTTGTACACTCATAGCGCCCTGTCCATCAAACTTTTTCCGTTGTACAGCTTTCTAATCTTTCATGGACATTTAGCATTTACAATTTTATAACCTGTTCTGTTCATCAACCACTCTGATACTAAGGAAGTAACTTCTTTCTTTATTTCTAACCAGATTCTTGCTTAGTTATATGTTATGGCTTCTGGTTGCTTTATCTTTGGATCTTTTGAGGAATTCTTCACTTCTGACATCACATGCATTTGATAATGTTAATGCTGTTGGTTGATAGTTTTATGGGACTGCTTTGCATCCACCTTTGTGGAGTGTGGTGATAAGTCATTTTGTGATTGCTGGAAATGACGCTTGAATCCACTGGTTTTCTCTAGTTGATATTTAGTGGTCATGCTAGAGGTGTTTTGTATTTCTTTGTGAAAACAGTTTCATGAGTCCAGTTCTGGGACTGAGGGCATGGATGTACTCTCAGTTTCCTACCTCAAAATCTTGTGTTTCTTGTTCTTCCAGTTTCAAAATATGCTACCCTGCCCCATGTAGTGTCATAACTTGTGTTACATTTCTTCCCTGTGTCACTCTGTAGTGTGTCTTAATAATGATTTTGATAATTTTAGGAAGATGATACATCTAATTTGTATAAGTGTGTTACATTTCTTCCCTGTGTAACTGTAGTATGTCTTGATTTTGATAATTTTAGGGAGATGATACATCTGATTTATATAAGTAGATTTTAGTACTCTAAGTACTGTTATGCCATTTGATAATGATAGTACATCTGATTGCCCTTTTTGTACAAGGGCTTGCATATTAAAAGGAAGCTTTTGTTTTAACAGAGAGGACCAGCCGATGAGACGCCACCGCCACCATGGACGACAACAGCAAACGACAGGGCACCAGGTGAGGGATAATATAAGTATTTAGTCTGTATTTAGTCCCCATATTGAGGAATAGAGGGATATGGTTGATATTTTTTTTTGTTATATGGGTTGTTTCTATCTTTTTTCTTATCACCATTGAAATTGGTTACATGTCTTTAATGTCAAACATAGTCCAGTATTGAACCAAAGAGGATCACTTGAACAGTGACCTTTGGATCCAAAATTTCAACTTAACAGATTCAACAGTTGGAAGATCATTTTGAGGTATTGGTTTGTAGATTTTTTTTCATAACTGATGTAGTATAAGTGTTAACTGTCATAATTGAAGACCATAACCTGGTCATTGCAATAATCTATAAGCCACCAAATGCAAGACCACAAGAATTTATAAGAAATATAGAGTTTTGCCTTGACTGCCTTGGAATACCACTCCCAAATAAAATATATATAATCTTTCATGGGGGTTTTCAACCTGTCACTCATAAGATGGAAATAGCTAGGAAACAACAGGGTAGTTCAAAATCTCTTTGGAAATACTTTGGATGAACAGCTGCCAAAAAGGGAACTGTGTAGAACATGTGATAAGTTTTTATCTTAGGTGGCAGGTAGACTAGACTCGGAGGCATAGAAAGTCATCGAATCCATCATGGGGTGAGTCACAAAGATCTGTTTTAGCCTGAAAATATAGAAGAATTTAAGTGGTAAAGTATTGTTTCCATTAACTTTTTCCTTAAAGCAAGGTAAGGTGGAGTAGGTAATGTAATCATGCTTCTTTCTGTATGGTGCCTTGTAATTTAGGCATATGTAAATGAACATAATCTTGTGGTTGGTTTTCATATAAATGTGTTCTCTTTCAGAGTATTTAAGAAGAGTTCTCCAAATGGAAAAATCACAGTGTACCTGGGGAAAAGAGATTTTGTCGACCATATAACACATGTAGACCCAATAGGTAAGTTGTGTTTGTTTGCTAATTTGGGGGGACTGTACTTGTAAAGATGAAGTTCTTTAGAGGGTTGATTGAGGTAACCTTTCATTTCATAAATATTTTTGTCAGTATTCCTTTCTCAGTCTTGCATTATACTTCTACTCTTGTTAGGCTCTTTAAAAATCATTTGCAAATGTATTGGTGCTTCATGAAGTGTGGGAAGGTAGCAGTATAGAATGTCAGTTTCAGTCAAAATCATATTAATGATGTTAAGGAAATACATCAAACTTTTTATTATTGACACACCAGTGTAGCTAGTAGGACTTTGCAGTAGAATATCCTTTTACAGTGTAATTCCTGAATGAAGGTTGCTGTTTCTGTTGCTTGAAAAACGTGAAGTGAAAAATAGACTATAATGGCAACACAAAGAACCGTGACAATGTAATGAACTTGGGAACATGAGTCAGGCATTAGCGACATAATAATTAAGTGTCGTATTCAGTTGGCTTTAATTTGTTTATTACATAAGAACA
Source organism: Panulirus gracilis (assembly GCA_032361445.1). Taxonomy (NCBI): domain Eukaryota; kingdom Metazoa; phylum Arthropoda; class Malacostraca; order Decapoda; family Palinuridae; genus Panulirus; species Panulirus gracilis. The sequence continues at coordinate 5,261 of JAUUEG010119241.1, read as the reverse complement.
TAAAAAAGAATCCACTTGTTTTCCTATGAATTTTAATTTATTAAGTTTCCCAGTTGTAAATTTCTGTTGAAATTAGAGGTTACAAATGATAAATTGCGAGTGTTTGATTCCCAGACAGAGCGGTTGATATCCTCCCCATTGAGATTAATAGATAAATGAGACTCTGTCTTGAGCCGGGGTATGTGAGTACTGTTTGTGTATTATAGGGATAGAGTTTTACACTAATGTTGCCCAATCTCTTAACCTTGTATATGTACCATGTCTTTACTGTTATGTTTACTCACACACACACACACACACACACACACACACACACACATACACACACATACATCCCAGTCGAATCCATGCACTCATGTAATGACTAGCCCTAAGAGGAGGATGAACAGCTGGTGTTGGTTGTGTGCTGACTGCCATACCAAAGACATGAATCCGGCAAGGTTTACATGTAGATCACGATCAGCAACACTAACCACTACGTCACTGAAGTGAGTGTTTGTGTATGTTTAATTACATATTTGTCCAGAATGGGGAAGCAGTTCTGCATTAATGACTCTCCATCTTTTGAACTTTCTCTACATACTATCATACAACTTTTTAACAGATTGTACTCAGCCCAAGCTGTGAAGGTAGAAGACCACTGATGACAGTACTCCAGGTTTATGCCTGGTGGTACTCTTGGTGGGTTAATACCACCCACTAACCACCAGAATCATTCATGTCACAATTTATTTACATTATCAGTTTCTGAATACTGGTGTGGGTGTTCTGTTAGTGATAGTAGAATCACTATACCTTAATGTCTGGAGAATATTATATATGATATTCTGCTGAAATGTAGCTTACTACGAGTATAGAGACTCGTAGCTGTATTTCCTGCTTGGAGTTTCAGCTGTATGCAGAGCAAAAAAAAATTTTGGTACAGTATTAGTAAAAGAATTACTGTCTTACTTGAGATATGAATATCATGGGACTAGTAAAAATTAGTTGAATAGTCTCTTTACCTCTCCTAAATGCTAGATTGAGACTAAAATTTGACAAAAGCTAGAATTTATGTGAAAATTAGGCCTTCTCTTACTCCCAAAAGCTAACTTTTTATAACTGGAAAATTGTCTTGTTAAAGGAAGTATGTATTTTCATATAATTTGCACAAAATTATTTTATTAGTTATGTGTTATTTTTTCATGTTTTGTCTTTTCAGAAATCTCATCTTTTTGGCACTGTCATTACATTATATTGTATATTCATTTACTTATTTGCCCTTGCAGATGGAGTAGTTCTTATTGATCCAGAGTACTTAAAGGATAGAAAAGTGTTTGGCCATGTGTTAGCTGCTTTTCGTTATGGTCGTGAAGACTTAGATGTTCTTGGCCTTACATTTCGAAAAGACTTGTATCTAGCTTCAGAACAAATATATCCCCTTGATCCTGCTAAGAAGAGGCCGCTAACTAGATTGCAGGTATGTTAAACTCTGTTTTCAGTTCAAACAACAAAAAATGCCTGACATTGCAGTTGTACATTGGAGGAAGCATATTGAACTGTCACTTATTGGATATGACATCATATTACTCAACTTTATCTACCACAAATAAAAATGAACTAAGAGTACTTTTTGTTAGGTTATTTTGGTGGTCATGGTCCATATTTTGTGTTAGTAGATCTGTAACAAGTTAACCTTCAGGCCAGTCTTCACATTCACTCTGTATAGTTTTCTGTGATTTCATGGCATTGTTGAATACATCATATATGTTGTATTTCCTCTGTATCATATTTACAATCAGTATGAATGTGGATTGACAGTTTGCAGCTGATAAATATTCACCATGATTTGGTCTTAGGAAATCTTAGAAGAATATAGAGAGTGTGTGCTTCAGTGGAACAGAAGCTAAAATAAGTACATAGAAATAAACCCCAGAAGTGCATATGTACTAACTAGAATACCAAGAGATATATTTTTTAATGTACTGTACTAATTCTGCTTTGGTCTCATAGATATACTTTTATTTAGGAATATGGGGTTCTTTGCAAGGAATTTCTTTTACTTCCCTGTTCATTAGGTTGAGTCCTTACCCTGACAGCTTTTCTTCACCAAATGATAGAGGATGTTGGGATTCCTCTTAGTCAAGCTTCTTTTCGTGGCAAAATCTCTTTAGACTCTTTCATGATGCTGAACCATATTTGTGGTTGGATTTATTATGTGGTACTGAATCACATTTGTGGTTGAACATAGTATGTGGTACTGAACCACATTTGTGGCTTTAAATCTTCGTGCCTTCATATGAATCTCTAGCTGATGTATGATTCCATACCTTTTCCATAGAAGTCTCAAGCAACCTAACAACTCACAATCACCCAAAAATCATCAAAGATAATGTAACCATCCCATCATGACAGGAAGTCACATTTATGTGTAGACTGTTGTAGACTTTTCACAATAAAGGAAAGAATTTGTTTTATGATTATTTAGTTTTTTGATGAATATCATGTTTTTACATATACTAAAGTATGCAATTTTCTGTCTAAATGATACGTAAACATAGAAATAATGCTTATGAAATATTTGTTTAGTATTTAAAAATATCTAAATGATGCAGAAGGGATTTATGAAATCATACCTAGTGTAAAACCATTAGTGTGTAATGTGTTTAGGTGTATGTAGAATGAAATCACACCTAGAAAAAACTCATATTTATCAGAGATAAGGAGGATCTGTGCCACCAGCCAGGGCCAATCCTGTTCACTCACTACATTCCCACACCAGTATACAGCAAAGTATACTGAGTTTTGGGTATGTTCTTCTGTGATATATGGAATGGAGATGATGTGTAGGGGGTGATTTGATTTTTCCCCACCAGGGGAGTATCATTTCAGAGGAATATGCACTAAGGGTGTGTGATCAGAATGAATGCACAATGAAATGGTTAAACCTTTCAGTGTGGTGGCAGCCATAATGAAAAAAAAAATGCAGCTCGAGGAAATTGATAGATCAAAATCCTACTTTTGGTAAAATAGCCCTTAAAAAGTTTAGAATGCACGTAACACCTATGAAGTGATGAAAGACTTAGAAATGCTTTACCATATGCTACATGGTTACAAGCACAGAGTTCCATATCTCCAGTGTAAGTGAGTAACCTAGTGTTACACAGTCAGCATACTATAACTAAGCTCATCACAAATGATAAGTCTGAAGGCTCATGCTACAAGTGTATGTTTTCAGTGAGTGCATATAGCTTCCATCAGAACTGTAATACCATCTGTCATGATTGTAAAAACATACAGAATGAGTGGCATGTGCATGAGTGCACACTCCATTTCTACTGAATTGGGATGAATTCTTTCATATTCTTTCAAATGGGTGAATGTGTCCTGGCATACAGCAACTTTCAAAAGAAGCAGTACTGTCATGCTTTCAAAGGCACCAGTTTTATTGAAATAGTGAAAGCAAGGACTTGCTGTAAAACATCTCTTAACCTATGTCTAATGCCCATTCCCTAAGGGAACTCCCATCAAGGGAATAGCCACAGCAAATAAGCCTATACTTATCCCTGTCCTTACATGCCTCCCTTGCAGTCATCATTCCACCATTCAAATTTTGGGACCTGCATTGAGTTTGAAGATCATCTTTGTAGGATAGACTTTATTCCAAGCTCAAAGTGTCCTCCTAAAAATGGGCTATTTGTTTCTTTTTTTTTTTCATACTATTCGCCATTTCCCGCGTTAGCGAGGTAGCGTTAAAAACAGAGGACTGAGCCTCAGAGGGAACATCCTCCCTTGGCCCCCTTCTATATATATATGTGTGTGTGTGTGTGTGTGTGTGTGTGTGTGCATAATAGCGTATGTGAGATAGACTTGATTAGGGCCTTCAGCTGCCCGTGCCGTTTCAGCTGCCATTATAAAGAGAACGCAGTGTGGGTGGGTTAATGCGCAAGAATCATAATCAGCTTTTCAGACGCTACACACATCTCTGGTTTATTTACCAAGTATGAAATGTTTCCTGTTTACTAGATCTTTGACAAACAAGAGTTAATGGTCGTATAGGAGTTCCAGAAGTCTTTGATTGATATATCGAGGAGAGTCTGGAAGAAACGTAAGGATTTACGAATATGTACAAGATCTGTATAAGGTGTTGCCGGCCCAGCGATACCTATTAGCCGACATCGTACATGTCCGTTATCAACTCAGAACATGGTGGACAAGATCTTTATTCTGACACTAAATATTTATCTCTGTTAGGTTAGGTTAGGTTAGGTTAGGTTATCTCTGCTAAGTTAGGTTAGGTTATCTCTGCTAGGTTGGATTATCTCTGCTGGGTTAGGTTAGGTTAGGTTATCCCTGATAGGTTGGAAATTACTGAAAAATAATTTGAGAAGTTTCTGAAGGCAGCAGCACGGCCGTGGCTCCAATATTCCCCTTTGGCCTTTATTCATCTACACAACTGGACCTTCATTCATGTACACAACCGGGCCTTCATTCATCACCACACACGGCTTGTGTTCATTCATTAATACACCCGGTGGGATTTCATTCATTTACATACCCGTCTGGCTTTCATTCATTACGGAACGAAATGTTTTTCTACAAACTCTGTTAAAAACAAAATTAATTAACATTTTCTTAAAGGGAAACAACCATAACTAATTCTCTACATGTCCATATAAAAGATATATTGTGGTTCACCAACTTGCTCATTGTACAGCAAAATGTTATGGAGATTGTGCTCGTCAGTTAGGTGAGCAGCAGGTTCCACAGTGTGTTGAGTAGTACCTCCATCCTCCACAGTGTGTTGAGTAGTACCTCCATCCTCCAGAGTGCGTTGAGTAGTACCTCCATCCTCCAGAGTGTGTTGAGTAGTACCCCCATCCTCCAGACTAACCTCACAGTTTGACTCGCTTGCCTGACGCCATAATGTTGGTTCACCTTCCTTCTTCTTCATGTCATTATTTTGGTTTTTGCTCTCGAGAGTTGACTGCCTGTGTGCCCCCACTACTAGTTAGACCATGCAATACTGGGCAAGCTGCTGCCTCACATGATTACTGTGTGGTCGTTGGCAAATCAAAGGTGGGCCGTTTTGATAACTGCTTCTTTCCCTTCATCTCGAAGCTTTGGAACTCTCTACTTTCACATGTCTTTCTCAATAACTATGACCTGACACATTTTCAGACAGGTCTTTCATCCTTCAAAATTCTTAATTGGGAGGTAAGTTTGAAGGGAGAAAAGCTGGAGGAAGTGAAGTGCTTTAGATATCTGGGAGTGGATTTAGC
>JAUUEG010118912.1:0-10807 GCA_032361445.1 Panulirus gracilis | reverse complement strand
TATGTATGGATCATGAAGTGCCTGAGAATTGGCAGAATGCATGTATAGTGCCATTGTACAAAGGCAAAGGGGATAAAGGTGAGTGTTTAAACTACAGTGGCATAAGTTTGTTGAGTATTCCTGGGAACTGGGAAATTGTATGGGAGGGTACTGAATGAGAGGGTGGGTGAAGGCATGTACAGAGCATCAGATTAGGTAGGAGCAGTGTGGTTTCATAAGTGGTAGATGATGTGTGGATCACGTGTTTGCTTTGAAAAATGTGAGAAATATTTGTATGTGACATTTATGGATCTAGAGAAGACATATGATTGGGTTGACAGAGATGCTTTGTGGAAGATCTTAAGAGTATATGGTGTGGGAGGTAAGCTGCTAGAAGCAGTGAAAAATTTTTTTTTATTAAGGATGCAAGGCATGTAAGAGAGGAGAGTGACTGGTTCCCAATGAAGGTCAGTTTGTGGCTGGGGTGTGTGATGTTTATATATGTGGTGGTTAGGGAAGTACATGCAAGAGATTTGGAGAAAGGGACGAGTATACAGTCTGTTTAGGATGAGATGGCCTGGGAAAATAGTCAGTAGCTGTTTGCCGATGATACATCCTTGGTGGCTGATTCAAGTAAGAAACTGCAGAAGTTGGTGACTGAGTTTGGAAAAGTGTGTGAAAGGAGAGAGCTGAGAGTAAATGTGAATAAGAGCAAGGTTATTAGGTTTAGTAAGGTTGAGGGACAAGTTAATTGGGATGTAAGTTTGAATGGAGAAAAATTGGAGGAAGTGAAGTGTTTTAGATATCAGGGAGTGAACTTAGCAGCGGACAGAACCATGGAAGCAGAAGTGCGTCACAAGGTGGGGGAGGGGGCAGTTCTGGAAGCAATGAAGAATGTGTGGAAGGAGAGAATGTTATCATGTAAGGATAGTGAAACTTGGTATTCTTCACAAGAAAGATACAGGATTAGAAGGGACAGCACCTTATAGAGGAGAGTCTTTTGAAACTCCATAACCTACATTTTTTATTTCTTGCTCGGTAGAGTGAACAGGTTTTCATGGTAAGCTGAGGTTATGTGTGAGAGATCTATAAGGTTTTAGGGATTTTATTTACCCCAAGTAACTGGCAGTTGTGTTAAATTTAAGTGTGTTTTAAACAGTATTTGAATTTGTGGTGTCTCAGGTTAGTGATTTTGAATTTGTTATAAAATTATAGAAATAAGATAATCTCCAAGATAAATAATGCTAGTAGAAGCTCCATATTTGTACAGAACTCTCAGCATATCTAGTTCTAAACAGTATATCTTTTTCTTACAGCACCTAAATAAAACATATGGCTGTAAAGTTCCACTTGTGTTAATGAACTCCTTCAACACTGATGAGGATACACAGAAGGTCATCCGCAAGTACCATGGATTCCAGGTATGGCCGAGTTATTTTATTTTTTTTTACTATTGGGTTTTTCTATCCAGTTATTCATCTCTTGTATGAAAAAGTATGAAAAATGAATGTATATGTGTAATTAGGGGCAGATGTGTTGAGAAAAACATGCTTATCATTTACTTATGAAAAATGGCTTTTCAAGTGTAGGGTGATTGTACAGCATACTGTATACTTTTATTACAGGTCAAAACCCACACCTTTAACCAGTCACAGTACCCCCGTATCAACAAAGAATCTCTGATGCCAATAGCGAAGACTGCTGGGAAAGATGCTGATCTTGAAGCGTGAGTAAATTGTATAGAGCTTATTGAATTAGTTTTCTGTGCCTCCAGTAGAAGCTAATAACATGGTACATTAGCTATATAACTATTGTTCAGTCAATCTGCCTTTCACTGGTTTATATTCAACCAATTTTCTTTCAGTGGTCAAAATTAATCTTTTCCATATATGTATCAGTGGTCAGAAACATTAATTTTTGTGAAAGAAGCTCACGTGTACATATGGGCATGCTTTGCCTCTGTACATATGTTGTCATTATGCATATTTCATTATGGGCTTTTGGAAACTTGAACTGAATTCTCCAGGTAATAGAATAGTATATGTGCATCTTGTACCTTGCTTATATGCATATCTTCACTGTTCACCAACTAGGAATTAGACACTGTAACTGAAGCCCATAGGAATACACATGCTAATCCTTTACCCGGTTCCCCGTCATTTGTGGAACTTGACTGCTTCTCCAGAAACTTAGAGTTTACAGTCATGTAGATACTGAAAATTAAAATCTATCATGAACTGGGTTATCAGCTCTTTTAGAATGGATTAGCTTCCATACCTAAATGGAAGTGCCATGGTTAGTAAATTTCCGTTTTTGCAGTTTTAGGAGTAAAAAATGAATTTTCATAAACGTAGAATTTTTCTTATCAAGTAAGTTTCTTATACAGTGAAAGATAGGATAATTCTTTTAATCATGGCCTTCAGTCTAGGTTACCGTGTAAGTCATAACTTAATTAGCAGTCTTCTCTTTAGTATTGTTTTGTTATAACAATTTGTCTCCTATCAACTTTTTTTTTTGCTAAAAACAATTCAAGCAATTCAAAAGTCCCATGTAAGAACATGCAACATGCATAGGAACTTTTAATGTTCTCATTTGTGTTTTTACTTGAATGAGTAACTTAATTCAGCTAACCTATTAACTTCAGTATACTGGATATGAAATATTCTGAGATGAATCCTGACAAAATTAGATGCTATCTTAGGTGGAGGTTATTTGATTGATAATGTTGAAAGCATCTTTAGATTATGGGACTAAGAACTGGAGTGTTCATGATGAGGAGAGATAATAGCAGAGGGAAAGTTGTAAGAGATGGAGGGAGGCTACTAAGAAAATGTAACTGAAAAGAATTTCAAGAGGAAGAAATGCATAATAAATACAATGGTGTGGAAATATAGGTCATGGAAACTGCAGGTGATAGATTGTGTTGATTTGGATAACAGTGGAAATGTACAATAAAGCAATATAATAGTCTACTTGTTACAAAATTCTTGGGGCATTTTCTTCTTGGTGCAACACTTCAGTGTATAAACTGCCACATTTTTATCTAATATGTTTTAACATTACATATTTACAGATATTTTTGAAGGACTGAAGAAACAATTTTGATATATTTTGCAGATGGTACCCTCCAGGTCACGGTGACTTCTACCAGTCCTTCAAAAACTCAGGGCTTTTACAAGAATTTCTTGAACAGGTATGCAATGCACTAACTATAATAAAGGCTTGACTTTCTGGAAAATGTGAATGCTAAAGTTGTGGTGGTACACACAAATCATGTTTCATATTGTCTTAAAAAAGAATGCTCTTTTAAGACTTTTCTTAATAGTAAATGAATACTATCCAGTGACAGGAAAGATAGGGCACAAAATTTAACAAACTGGTTGATATTTTTGAAAGTCACATAAGCTTTCATATTTTCATCAGAAGACAGGTGGTGGAGCTTTGATCTATGCTGGTAACAGTCTGAGAGCTATTAAGATAAGCAAAGTAAACACACACACACACACGACTCTCTTTATGTTGACATAACCGACAAGTTCTAAAATAAACTACGTTTCAGCATTATTTACAGACCTCCTAAGGAAAAAGATGACAATAAGATGCTATACAATGAAACCAGAACTATAGTAAACAGTAAAGAGGTTATAATAGTAGTTGACTTCAACAGTCTATCCAAACTGGAACAAGTTAAATGGTGACCGAGAAGGAATGAGACCAATGGAACTGATTGAAGACGTTTTTCTGGAACAGTTGATTAAAAAACCAACTAGAGGTAAAAACATTCTTGGTCTTGTCCTCACCATTGAAACAAACTTAATCAACTCTTGTGAAGTAGGCAAGAGTTTTTCAAACAGCGATCAAAGTTTGATTAGATTAGAGACAAACTTAAATTATGAAATAGATGATAACAAACTCTTGATCAAAGATTACAGGCGAGCAAATTTTGAAAACATTAGACACAAAATTTGCAGTATCAATTGGACAAAACTTCTTGACGTTCACATAGTAGAGGAAATGTGGAATAATTCAAAAACATATTCCATGAATGATGAAGAGAACTTGCAATATTTCAAAACCATCAGGGATGAGGAGGAGAACAGAAGGACTAATTTGCCAAAAGAAGAAAACATATAAGAAATTCAAATCAATGGGAACTGATGAATTTGCCAGGAATTAATCAAAATCCAAAGAGAGTGTAAGGTCACAAGATAGAGTAAACACGAGGAAGAAAAAAGAATTTCCTTTAAAGTTAAGAATAATACTAAGGAATTCTTCAGATATATAAGACAAGGGAAGACAGTAAAAAACGGAATTGGACCATCACAAAATGAAGATGACACACTAACTATTGATATGCATGTAGCATAACTATTGTATGCTACATGCATCTCTCGCACATGCTATTACTGCTTCCCTAAATACCTCCTATTCCTCATCCACACCCATTGTTTCATTTACTCTCACCTTTTGCCATTCTACACTCAATCTCTCTTGGTATTTTTTACACTTCTCTTTTCCAAGCCCTTATACCATTCTCTTATCGCCAACATTGTTTCCTCTTTTTAGAAAACCCTTTCAAATCTTCACCTTAGCCTCCACAAGATAGTGATCAGACATCCCGCCAGCTGCCCCTTTCTGCACATGTACAACCAAAAGTCTCTCTTTTAAGTGCCTAATAATTAATTTATAAGTCATTAATGCCTGAAGACATACATATACTTGTGTATGTCTCTCTTTAAATCAGGTATTCCCAGTTAACGGTCCTTTTTCAGCACACAGCTTCACAAGCTTTTAACCATTTCCACAATACCCCATGGCTTGTTATTTCCTCAACTGTCACATTACCCGTCATAAAATTTTTGTGATGTCAGGCCTGAACACCCCCATCTGGTAATGCTTGTTTACCAATGACATCTTAGTTAGGTCTCTTCCTTGTATATCAACTGACTGTTTTACATCTATCTTATTCTTGTATATTCCCTGACAATGTGATCATTACATGAAAGTGCACTTAGAAACTTATCATGTTTCATTTTCCCAGTGGTTTTATGCACATACCAGATCACACACATCACTGTGACCTCTTGCTATGTATATATAATTTTCCAAAAGAAGGAACAGAGAAAGGGGCCAGGTGAGGATATTCCTTCAAAGGTCCAGTCCTCTGTTCTTGACACGACCTCGCTTGACGGGAGATGGCAAATGGTATGAAAGACGAAAGATATATATACATATATACACGTGTACATATTTATACTTCCTCACCTTCATCCATTCCTGGCACCACCCCACAGGAAACAGCCTTGCCACTCCCTGCATCAGTGAGGTAGTGCCAGGAAACAGGTGAAGAAAGGCCACATCTCGTCCTTCCATACACAGTCATGTGTAATGTGCCACAACTACAGCTCCCTGTCCACATCCAGGCCCCTTGTCGTTTCACATGCTCTGGTTCAGGCCATTGATGGCATGTTGATCCCAATACACCACATCATTCCAATTCTCTATATTCTATGCTTGCCTCTCACCCTTCTGCATGATCAGGCTTCATTCGCTTAAAATCTTTTTCACTTATTTATATTCAAAAGAATAATGACACCCAGGACATTTAGTGATCAAGGTAACTAAACAGAATGAGGAAGGGAGTTAGTAATGATCAAAAAGAATGAGTGTTGTGATTTTATAATAACCTTTGTTTGAATATGTTAACATATATCAGAATAAGAAATAATTGTATAGTCATAAGAAATAATTGTATAGTCATGATGTTTGTGCTTTAAGCTTATAATTGACATCTAGATTCTTTTGGTATGTGATTATCTCATATTGATTACAAACATTTGTTTTGTAGGGTAAGGAATATGTGTTTATCAGCAACATTGACAACTTGGGTGCTACTGTTGATCTTGACATTCTAAACTTCCTCTTGGGTGGAGCTAATGGTAGCACCTGTGAATTCTTAATGGAAGTTACCAACAAAACCAGGGCTGATGTTAAGGTAAGAAGCTAGTCACTTTTTGAAGACTTAAGTAATGGTTTTCATGTTGATTATGAATGCCGAATTCAGTTGGAATTCTTCTAGTTAAAAGGTGAGACTGCACTGAAAAAATATACATCAGTCATCACATTATTTAATAGGCTTGGTATCATTTTTTTGAATTAATATATGTTAAAGTAACTGCCTAGTGGTTTCACATTTCCTCAGTAGTCATTTTGTATAAAAAAAATTAAAGCTCCCACCCATTCAATTGTAGCTTTTCAGGGTATCACATATGACATTTGACCCCTAGACCACAAACTTTAACACAAAAGCCATAACCAATAAAGGTTGTCAGATCACTTAGTGGTGCCTGATATGGACAAGAAAGAATGCCAAAGTATCCTTTACAAACTGTACATCTATTTCATCTTAAACTGTGACTCACCTGTTGGTCATCCAGTGTGCAATTGCACAATACTGAGATATCAAGGCTTTGATGATTTCCCATCTGTGTCAGTGAAATACATTGATTTCGGACGCTCTACTTATCACAGTATTGATTAATTAGCCTCTAGAGTAATTTAGCCACATGTATAGAAACTTTTAATCCTAACACTATAAGTTTTCTAGATCTAACAGTTATTTATCATCAGTGTAAGTCCCTACTTCGGCACCAGGTTTAAGTCATGCAGGGCTGAGTGATTTTTATTTAGTTAGATTAATGAGTTTAATTTGAGAGTATTTGCCACGAATACCTTTTTGAGATATGGCTGACCTCGGGATGCACAAACAATTAACATGTATATGAATTGTCTTTTCCTGGTGCTACCTTGCTGGAAGGGATGGGGGGTGCTATTTTCCTGTGTGGTGGGGTGGCGACGGGAATGGATTACGCTAGCAAATATGAATATGTACATGTGTATATATGTATATGTCTATGTATGTATACGTTGAAATGTATATGTGCTTTTATGGGCGTTTATGTATACATATGTGTATATGAGTGGTTGGGCCATTCTTCGTCTGTTTTCTTGTGCTACCTCATTGATGCAGGAAACAGCAATTAAGTATAATAATACAATATGTACATTCATAAGTTATATGTGTAAAGTTTTTAAAAAAATGTTAAAATTCATGTAACCCTACTTGCAGAAGATATTGGATGGGTTATTTTCAGTGCAGGAACTTTAATGATTTTTGCAACATTGAGTAAATCAAATCAAACACATGAAATCAGTTTGAATCATGTTTATAGTTATTGTGAAAAAGCAAAAAAAAAAAAGAAAATAAGATTGATATAAAAAAGTTATTACTGTTATCAAACATGACAAAAACTTCATTTTTAAGGACTTGCTGAGATATGCATTCTTTGGACCAGAGCCTTCTAACATTACCATGATCTCTAAGCCATTTATTATTGATAGGTCATATATTGTCTCACTATCACTATCCATGGATCTATCATACCCAAACACCACTTAAAAATAAGGAAGGAATGGGGCACAGAGTGATGCACCTATCCTTGGTGATGTTTGAATAAAAACTGAAGGTAGAGGGTCCCAAGTGGTCATATGCATGTTGGAATCCCCTTGAACAAATGAACTTAGAAAGCTTTGGGTTTGACAGACCCAAAGATAGTGTTCCGGGGTGATTATTGCTTACAGTCCTTCACAAAGAAGTGGTGATTATGTGTATTTAAACACGCACTTGTTTACAAGTACAGTGATTTGGCCATATGTTGGCATGATGTTGCCCTGTGCCTAACTGATCAGCTGGCCTAGCCTCTTGGGTCCCATACTTGTCCTGGGTCAGTAGCAGCTGTCAAAAATTGTCTCCCCACAACTGATGACCATTAGAGTATTAGGTTGTGTCTTGCTGGCTGAAACTTGAATGTGGTTAAGCTGTCAGCTAACTTGTGGTTGTTTTTCCATCCATATTCCACCCCTATTGAGGTTGCAATTAGCAGTTCACTGTCTGAGTTGATTGAAACTATGATTCATATATCCAACCTCTGTTCAAAGATGGTAGTGGCAGTGTGAAGAATGAAGATGGTCACCTTGGCCAGTGGTTACAGTTGCTAGTAGATTCATTGGCTATTTACCTGCCAGGCACTCAATTCCAGTCACTGCAGGCATGCACTGCAGTGAATCCTTTGTTGTCGATTGGAAATGGTGTCTGTCATTCATTGTTTCCCAGGCACCAAACTCAGGCTGGGAATCAATTTATAATCACAGTGTACGTTAGCTCTGTGTACCTTTCAACCTAGCGAGATTGCAACATGTGAATATGAGAAAATTTGCACTTGCATGGTTGAGGAATACTTGAGCCCTTATCTACAGAGAGGGAGAGAGATTAGTGTTTTCTATGAAGCTCCGTTTAAACTTCACTGCTTCCAAAACCCGCTGTCTGGCACCACATTCTTTCTCAATAGTCAGGGTCAAGTGATTTCACAGTTGGCTTAGGCCATGTTTGATAGGCCCAAAAAGAATGATACTCCATGGCACTAGTACATTTTAAAAATGGAGAAGTATTGTAGGTAAACTTGAACTAAAACCACTGGGCAACACTAGCTAATCAATATAGTAAAATAGTATTACTCATACCTACACTCACATGCAGAAATTATAGTATTTTGCTTGACAATAAAATTTGACCAAGTAATTCCCTAATATGCTGTATGAAATATAAGCCATCATAGATAATCTTTTTTTTATTTATAATTACCCTAGGACCTCATTCTAAAAACTCCTGCAGCCCAGGCAGCACTACTTCCAGTAGTGGGGAAATATATACTCCTTTGTAGTAAGAAGTTCTTTAACAGCGACTGTACTCCCAATGATACAACCTTGCCAAACATAGGCGACTTTTCACTCACAGCATAACATCAAGCAAGTGGACTTTAGTATCACCACATAGATAATCTTAATGCTAGTGATATTCACATAAAAAACTTTCATCTCCATATTTTTGCTGTAGGGAAGTAGTTATTTAAATGCATGAAGTTACAATTAGTATTTGATGGTCAAGTGAATAAGCATCTTCTGTGATCCAATGATGATTAGGATTGATAAATTCATTAATGTAGATTGTGCCTGGTGAAAATTTTATTGTAAATTCACTTGTTGTGGAGATAGTGACAGCTTTGTAAGTTTTTTCCTAGAAAAAAGGTTGCAGGCTATTGTCTCTACATTTCTTTCTATATTCAGGTACATAAAAGATCTGATACTTCAATGCCATTTGCTGTGTCCTTCACCCTGCTATTTTTCTCCATAACTAATTGCATAATTCTTTAATGTGCAGATTTTAGGCAATACATGAGGGTAGTGAGATATAAATGATCATAATACATAGGTGTCATAGCATGAAAACCATCATATGAGTGGTGTACCATGCAGTTATTACTTTTCTTGATTCCCCCTGGACTTTCTGCTATGTATACGTTGATTCCCTCTGGATTTTCTCCGATGTACATGGTTATCTGTGATATGCATGATTTCCTTTAAAAAAAATGTGGGTACCTCAGTTGATTAACTATGGCTGTCTTCTTAGGGTGGTACACTGATTCAGTATGAAGAAAAGCTAAGATTACTTGAGATAGCCCAAGTGCCTAAGGAGCATGTGGATGATTTCAAGTCTGTAAAAACATTCAAGATTTTCAACACCAACAATTTGTGGATAAAGCTCAATGGTAAGCATTCATTAATTACATTTAATGTTTAACTTGTGTTTTGTAATATTTTACTCATATATACATAGTTTAATTGTAGTATCATTATGAAGTTTGATCTCGTATAATCTTTCAGTTCTTTAAATGCTTGAAGGCTTCAAGGATATTCCTAATTGCAGATGATGCAGTGATTGCTGGAAAGTGTTGCATAAATAGTTCAGAAATTTGAGTGTGTATAAGAATACTGATTATGAATGCAATTGGAGTAGGGTTGACATGTTGAAGAATTAGATATCTGAATGTGAAATATGGTAGGATGGAGAGAAGCTGTTAAAGTGATGAATGTTTCTACATTTGAGTAGTTATTTCTTTAAGATTGGAATAGAAGCAGAGAAAGTTTTGAAAGGGAGGCAGGCTGCTGAGACTTTAAAGAATATTAAAGGAAAGTGTGTTTGTCATCACGTGAATTTGAGCAAGTTAAACATTTGTGTGGTATTGAATATGAGTCTGTTTTTGTCCTCTGTGGATTTTTCCATGAGTTTTAGATATTCTTTAGAAATATTAGGGTTAGGGCCTTATAACCATCTGTGTTTCTAGTGAAGAATACTTGTTTTCCAAATCCATTGCTATCCTTTTAAAAACAAAGTAGCCACTTGCTCATTTAAGGCCCACCTTTGGCATGTCAGAGACTGCCACTCACATTTCATCAACCCATTAGTTCCTGGCTGCTGACAGCACAGTTATTCCCTAGGTTTCCTTGTGTCAAGATATGCAGCTATCTATCTGTATAACTAGAACCTTTTTAAAGGCTCTCACATCCCAAGGCTGCACCATTTCAAGTAGTAGGGATATGATGTAGTCTCCTTTGGAGTTAAAAGTTCTTTGAGGAGCCTGTGCTTTCAGTAATGCAGCCTCACCAAAGTTGAATTTTCTTTTGTGATGTAGCTTTAAGCAGGCTGAGTCATTCAACAAATATATTTTTACATTTTTCATACTTGATCACCTTTAAAACTTTCCATGGTTTACCCCAAACACTTCACATGCCCTAATTCAATCCATTGACAGCATGTCAACCCTGTACACCCCATCGTTCCAATTCACTCTATTCCTTGCACAGCTTTCACCCTCATGTATGTTCAGGCCCTGATCACTCAAAATCTTTTTCACTCCATCCTTCCACCTCC
>JAUUEG010118911.1:0-16588 GCA_032361445.1 Panulirus gracilis | reverse complement strand
CATGCCATCAATACTACCCTAAAAACCTACCATTCCACACCCACTCCCTTGCTTCATTTACTCTTTTTGTCATTCCACACTCATTCTCTACTGGTATTCCTTCACGCAAGTCTCCTTTCCAAGCTTACTTACTCTCACCATTCTTTTCTCCCCAATATTGTTTCCTTTTTTTTCAAAAAACACAAATTTTCACCCTCTCAGCACATTTGCATCTAAAAGTCAATCTTCTACATGCCTATCAATTCATATGTAATCTAATATTGCCCGATCACCACCTACTCACATACAAATACTTGTGCATATCCTTCTTTTTAAACCAGGTATTCCCAATCACCAGCTATTTTTCAGCACATAACTCCACAAGCTCTTCACCATTTCTATCAATTACATTGAATAACCCATGCAAATCAATTATACCCTCAACTGTCATATTAATTAACTTAGCATTTAACTCATCTGTCACTATCACCCAGTCTCATACATCAAAACTGCTGATGCACTCACTCAGCTGGTCCTGAAACACTTGCTTCTCATAATCTTTATTCTCATGGGCAAGTGCATAAGCACCAATAATCACCCATCTCTTGCCATCTATTTTCAGTTTTACCCACATTAATCTAGAATTGACTTCCTTACACTCTATCGCACACTCATACAACTCCTGATTCAGGAGTAGTGCTACTCCTTTCTTTGCTCTTGTCCTATCATCAACCCCTGACTTTACTCCTAAGGCATTTCCAAACCATTCTTCTATGTTTCACCCAGTGCCAGAACAACCAGGTTTCTTTCCTCAAACATATTACCTATTTCTCCTTTCTTCCCATCTTGGTTACATCCACACACATTTAGACACCCCAGTCTCTCTTAGGAACTGGAATACAAGAACAGCAAGGTTTCCAGTCCCTCATTCCTGCCCCCTTTAGCCGCCTTCTGCGATACACAGGGAATACAGGGGTAGAATTGTTTCTCCCATACCTAATATTATTTTCAATGAAGCAATATTCAAATGCACATTTGCACTATCTTTGCGTTATGCAACTCCTAAGATGAATTTGAACCTACATCAGAACACATGTACTATCACTGTCTCTGGATTTTTTACTCACCTGAGGTAAAATACACAAAATGATAAAAAGTTTATCATATCAATAAGGCTACCTTAATCTCTGTTTTATAATATTCATTCAATCACTATCAACTCTATATAATATGCATCAAAGATGAAGAAAACAATGTCAACCTAAGAAAATATTTGTATGAATCTGAAGATTCAAACCAAACCCATAAAAATGGCTATAACATATGATCCAATAAATTTAGGTGAGGGAAAAATTAGATAATGTCTTTGCTGTATCTAAAACAGTGCTCTCATTATTCATTAATTACAATTTTAGATCCTTACGAACAAATTCATCTCTAATGCTGACAAAAGTGGAGGGATATTTGATCCTTGTAATTATTTTTTCACATCAATATCTACATAAATACATATAATGTAGGGAATATACTGTATATCAAAATGCTGATCACTTTGAAACTTACCCTGGAAAACATGCCTGTATAACACCAGCGGTGACCCTTCATGACATCTCTTGCATGAAGATCATGATGCAGCTTTCGCTTGCTCAGTTTAACAATGATAACTGTTACAATGAAGGTGAATATGATGCCTAAGGTGATCTGTCCAGTTAAGTCATCCATCTTGACAAAGTTGACCAATGTTGAGTTAAAAACTACTCCTTTGGAATTTATGATTCTGAAATGCAGGATACATTTTGATAAAATATATAAAAACCCAAAATAGTGAAACACAGCTGCATTTACATTCCTCAGTTGTATATACCACAAACATGCTGGGAGAATATAACCCTTAAGTGATTAGAACAATAGTAGACGATATCTGAAAAGGCATTTCATTCTTCACCTGTGCTCTATCCCTTGGAAACATAAATAACCAAGACAAAACTAATGTGAAAAAAAACAAAAACACCTGGCTAAGTAAACAGGACATGTAACATGAAATACAAATCAAAGTGGTAACAGAAAAAGTACGAAAACTAAACTCTAATGAAATGCTGAAAAGAGATAATCACTTAAAGACAGAAACCCTTCTATTCTATTCTCCAGAGTGAAAGAAAAGGAAAAAGGAAAAATTTCTGAGTGTTAAAGATGCCTAACTTCACAAAGAGAAATGGGAGTGGAGACCATAGAAATGAGTATGCCTTGCACTTGGTATGCTTAGTTTCACCAATGCACATTTCATTTTGTGAAGCCAGGTTCAGAAAACACATGGGTTTTGATCATGCATGCTGTTGTATCACAGACCATAACAAGGGTCTAGGAAAGGCACTTATGATTTTGGGCTCTTCATTAATCCCATCCTTTTAACCCCTGCATCCCTACCCCAATACTTTCTTCCTGTCCAAGTTTTCCTTTGACTGTCATTTCAATCCTGCCTAATATCTGCTATACTGTACTAAGCACTAGACTTGCAATAAAGTCAAAACATCTAAGCTTATGAAATACTTTCCTCTATGTAACATGGATATAACTGAGAAAATTATTAAAATAGCGTGATAGAAACACACCATAGAAAAGAGAAATATTCTAAGTGAATCTTTCAAACCAGTGAGATTTGGCTACTCGTGGAAAATTTAAAAAGCCTGTTTTATTTCTCTGAATATCAGTCTCATAATTTCCTAAAGATGTATCAAAACCTTTTTTGTGATGGTAAAATTCAGACATGCTAAACTCTGATATGAAATGAAAATATATGGCACAGTATACATAACTCAGGATCTTCAATGTTTGTATGGATCACGGTGAGGTGCCTGAGGATTGGCAGAATGTATGTAGAGTAACAGTGTATAAAAGCAATGGGGATATAAAAGTGAGTGTTCAAACCATGGAGGCATAAGTTTGTTGAGTATACCTGGTAAGTTGTATGGCATGGTACTAATTGAAAGGGTTAAAGCACATACAGAGGATCAGACTGGAGAGGAGCATTGTGGTTTTAGAATTGTTAGAGGATGTGTGGATCAGGTATTTGCTTCAAGAAATGTGTGTGAGAAGTAAATAAAAAACTTATGGATTTGTTTGTGGCATCTAAGGACTTGGAGAAAGCATATCATAGGGTTGACAGAGATGCCTTGTGGAAGGTCTTAAGAATATATGGTGTGGGAGCAAAGCTGCTAGAAGCAATGAGAAGTTTTTAACAAGGGTGTAAAGCAAGTATACAAGTAGGAGAAGAAGAGAGAGAATGGTTCCAAGTGAAGGTTGGTCTATGGCAGAGGTGTGTGATGTCACTATAGTTGTTCAATTTGCTTATGGATGGGGAGGTGAGAGTCTTGGAGAGAAGGGTGAGTATGCAGACTGTTGGGATAAGAGGGCCTATGAAGTGAGTCAGTTGTTTACTAATGATACAGCACTGGTAATGGATTTCAGTGAGAAACTGCAGAAGTTGGTGACTGAGTTTGGAAGAGTGTGTCAAAGGAGGAAGTTGAGAATCAATGTGATTAAAAGCAAGGCCATTAGGTTTAACAGGGTTGAGGGAAAGGTTACTTGGGATGTGAGTTTGAATGAAGAAAACTTTTAGGAAATGTGCCTTAGATTACTGAAAGTGGTCAGCAGCAAACAGAACCAAGGAAGCCGAGATGAGCCACAGGGTGGGTGAGGGAAGGTTCTAGGAGGGCTGAAAAATGTGTGGAAAGAGTGAATGTTATTTGGGAGGACAAAAATGGGTATGTTTGAAGGAATAGTAGTCCCAACAACGTTAAATGAATGCGAGGCATAGGCTACAGATAAGGCTGTTTGGAGGAGGATGGATGTGTTGGAAATGAAACTTTTAAAGACAATATGTGTTGCGAGATGGTTTGATCGAGTAAGAACTGAAAGGGTAAGAGAGGTGTGGTAATTAAAAGAGTTTGGTTAAGAGAGCATAAAAGGGTGTGCTGAAATGTTTTGGACACATGAAGAGAACCAGTGAGGAAAGGTAGACAAAGAGGATGTATGTGTTAGAAGTGGAGGGAACAAGAACTGGGAGACCAAATTGGTGGTGGAAGGATGGATTGAAAAATATTCTGAGCAATCTGGGCCTGAATATGCAGGAGAGTGAAAGGTGTGCACAGGATAGAGTGAATTAGAACAAAATGTATGAGGACAATATGTGGTATGAGGTGGTTTGATCAAGTAAGTAATGAAAAGGTAAGAGATGTGTGGAAATAAGAAGTGTGGTTGAGAGAGCAGAAGAGGGTGTGCTGAAATAGTTTGGACATAAGGAAAGAATAAGTGAGGAAAGGTTGACAAAGAGGACATGTGTCAGAGGTGGAGGGAACAAGGAGAAACGGGAGACCAAATTGGAGGGGGAAGGATGGAGTGAAAAAGATTTTGTGGGATTGAGGCCTGAACATACAGGAGAATGAAAGGCATGCAAGGAATAGAGTGAATTGGAACAATGTGGTATACCTGGGTCGATGTGCTGTTAATGGATTGAACCAGGGCATGTGAAGCATCGGGGGATAAACCATGGAAAGTTTTGTGGGGCCTGGATGTGGGAAGAAAGAGAGAGAGAGAGAGAGAAGCTTGAATATGATAGTGGCAGCCAGTGCACAGTCCACCCAACTGTTCTCCCTCCCCTATGGGCTGGTCAGTGAAATGGGGACCCAGCTTAGGCTGGGATATGTGCATGTGTGTGTTTACATACATCAGAGTAAAACATAGTACATATATAAAAGGTTTAGAGATGGGGCAACACGAGTGGAAAACTTTCACCCAGTAATGCGCAAATAGCAATCACACACAGTCTCCTTGCTTAGACCATTCCACTTATTCATTCGCCTCACACTTAACTAGAATTTCTTTACATCCTTCTTAATCATCCTCTTTCTCAGCTTCTGAGTATGGCCTCTAGTTTCTCAGGTACTGTACTTAAAGAACTGTTTACTGTTATCATCTAGTTGATTTATAACGTTCATTTTTTATTTATCTTACTTGATTGCCATTTCCTGAACAAGCGAGGTAGTGCCAGGAAACAGACAGTGAAAGACCCATCCACTTACATGCATATATACAGGAATCAGCATTGCCACCCACTGCGTCAGTGAATTAATGCCAGGAAAACAGACAAAACAGGCCACATTTGTTCTCACTCAGTCTCTAGTTGTCCTGTGTAATGCACAGAAACCACAGCTCCCTATCCAAATCCATGCCCCACAGACCTTTCCATGGTTTACCCCAGACGTTTCACGTGCCCTGTTTCAGTCCATTGACAGCATGTTGACCCCAGTATACCCATCAGTGACAATTTTCATCTGAGCCAATTGAAAACTTCTTCCTCCATGTTAGCCACATATTCTCCAAGATGGTGGCTCAAGGGATATTAATATGGGGAGTTGCAGTGGGTTAGATTTAACCAGAAGTATTATGCTTGTAGAGGCACAAAGATTTGTAAATAAACTTGTAAGATAATGAGTAACTGGGCTCTGTCATTCAAGTTGAAGATCTCATTATGATGCACTCTGGGCTTCTTGTGGGAAGAATATGCTTTTCAAATTTCAAAAACCCATTTTAAGTGATTTACTGAGTCTGTGATATAAGCCACCCAGATTTCCATTATGATAATTCATCTTTTATATATTGTAAGTACAGTATATTATTAGAGTCCATACCATATACATCAAACATATCCTACAAAAATTAATGATTTTGTTAATTCACATCTTGGGTACAGTGTATGCTACCAGAGTTTACATTACCTTGTAGAGTCTCCTCTAATTCCCTCATAGCTGTGTCATGCATTTCCATACTAAGACAATGTATCTCACAAATGGATATGCAAAACATAGTTATTCCAGTGTATCTTAGCCTTCAACAGGGCTAAGATTCATTTTTATCAAATTGATCATATAATTTCAGTTGCCTTTCATCCTCTTGCTCTATCATGTCACCTTTCATGGAAGTAAGGACATGCAAAGTCTTCCCCAAATAATGTGACATGATCATCTCCATTCTTTCAGGTATTGTAAACCCAACAAATTTTGTACACTTGGTGGAGACTTTGGATGTTGATCATACCATAAAGCAGTTGCTAACTGCTTACACTTATTTAAACATAATAATGAAAAGACTTAGCATTCACTCAGCAGGTATACACAAGAGGAAAATCCAAAGTATACGAGCATAAAAAGTTAGGTAAAGTTTGAAAGTAATGGAAAAATATGAAAAAATAAAAATGGGAAACAGCTTTATTTCAAGGATTCTTTGTGAGTGATAGTATGTTGCAGTCTATCAAGTTTACAATACAAAATTTAAGTACAATATGAAGGAGAGGATTACAGATCAGACCTTAGAAATCCCATTTTCTCTTACAGTATTGGTTACAAAGACAGCCAGACTACAGTAAACGAGAAATCACAACAAAACAAAAGACATTAAAAGGATAAGAAGGGTAGAATATTACCCATTTATCTCCTGCATGTTACAGTTGGTCACATGTTCCTGGTGCTACTTCACCGAGGGTGAAAAAGACAGGCAGATAAAAAAAGTAATACTAGCAATGTTAATTAAAGGTTTGGTATAGATTAGGTTAGACTAGAAAAGGATGTTGAGTAGATAACAGATGAAGAGGCAAGAATAGCAGCAAAGTATTTGGTAAAAGATGTCATTGAGATGTTAGAGTAGACATGACATGCAGATGAAATAAAGAACATACATGCTGACCACTGTCTTTGGCAGTTTGTAGTTTATCGTAATGCTGTGATACGTCATTGAAATGCAGACCTTTCTTACTGAAGTCCATACTGATGCTTACTGTATGCATCAAGATGTCTTACTAGTTGGTCTTTGATCTTTCCATCTTGCAGGACTGAAGACAAGAATGAGTGGGATTAGAGATTTAATTCCCAAGTAAAAAATTGGATGTTTGCCAGATATCTGAATGAAAACTGTGATCAGAATAAAGTGAAGTTGTTCCCATGAAACATCTGTGAATGATTATTTGGTGTACAAGAGTTTAGTGATTAATTTACTAAAAATTTACTAGTACGGAACCTATTAATGGTCAGTGACGTAAGATTTAGGGAACAAAAAAAATATGTGCAGATTCTTGAGCTGAAGGTACTGCTTGCTATAATCACACAAGGCTATTCTGCTTGTACATGAAATAACCACCCCAACTTGCTTTCTGCGACACCCAACATAGTTATTCAGTTTTCTGTTCCTATACATTAGTTTGTGATCACATTTTCAGTTGCACTGACTTCACAAACCCAAGGTCAATATTCATTGTTCATCCACTACCCCATGATAGCTATATATTTTCTTACCTTGGTGTTCATGTTTGTTTTCTCTGTTGTTTTGATCTGCTTTAATGACTGGATTCCCAGCTACCATACTTTAAGCAGTGGATGTGACTAGATTGTGTGTGGTCAGTTGAGGCTGTTACAGCCCTATTTCTTTTCCATTCTTTTACTTCCGTGTACCTTCATTTTATAAGAGATCCTTTTCCTTTTGGTCATCTGGACCCAAATGGCCTTCCTAAATATGAATGAAATTTATGGTTATTTGTGTCATGAGCAAACTGTTTATAGTAGGGTACTTTAGTAGCAAGGAGAAATGAACACCTCCTGCTTCCCATCTTTAAATGGGTTCTTGTGGTAGGAGGGTGTAGTTAGGTGGCCTCTGTGAATAGAAAAGCTGTTCAGTATTGGATAAACAAAATGTCTGCCTTATTTTCTCAGGTGTATACGGGAAAAAATGAAAGCACTGTTATGGAGGAATATGAAAAACATGTAGGATATGGATGAAAGACATGTAATGGATGCAAATAGAATGAAAACCATTATATAGCTCCTTGGATAAAAGAGTGTTGAAATGGTATGAGTATTTTAAATATTTTGACAACAGGACTTTGAAGGCTACATGTGATTGACTTATAGCTACCAGCGTTTGAAGCAAGCCGCACAAAAGGATGAAAATAAAATTATCAAATTTTGTAATCACTCAAATAGGTATGGATTGTGTCTAGTAATTTGTGAGAATGGGTATGTAATAGGAGATGCAAGTCTCATCCACTAACTGAACACTGTATGTAAAGTAAGTTAGTGAGTACAGGTAAAATGGAATTACAATGAAAATGGAAGTCATTGTCCACCTCTTAAGCTAAACATTGCTGTAAATATATGTCAGCATTTTTGTAAATCCACATGCACTTGATGGACTTCATATTTCTGGAATGAGTTCACTGTGACATAAGATGAAATGTCATTTAACCTGGGAAAAATCATTTCTGATTCCCAGATGTTATTACCCTAATGTTTGATACCGAAATACTATTTTAAAAGATTTCTAACATTATTTATTGACTGATTGGCTTCAGTTGTACAAAAAAGTAAACTACTGTGGGAGAAAGTAGTTTTTCAGGGTTTAGTAGTAGGTATGATTAAAACAATTGATTTATACTGCTTGCTAAGGCCTGCCAAACCCTCTTAATTGCCACAGTAATAGAGTTACTCTAAAACTGAATAACATTACAAACAGTTGATATTTAAGACATTTTGGGACCCTTATTCATTTTAATTCTTTATCAGAATAGTGAAGTCTACAAACAGTTAATATTTAAGGCATTTTGGGACACTTACTGAGTTTAATTCTTTATCAGAGTAGTGAAGGCAACATTTCAGTTACTCTTTGTACTCGCACTTTATGGAGATAATGCCACTTTCCTAAATACATAATGTCCAATTGTAGAGGGCAGAGCTTTTAGTGCTTTATGTTTGATATGTTTAATCAAGTGGAGCCAAATTATTCAGTTCGTACGAACATTCTTGATAATCATTTTTAAACAAACTCTTGAGCAATAAACATGTGATGATTTCAAGAATGCTTGACCAACTGCCAATAGATTACTCACTCACAAATGAGTTTATGACTTTAAAAACCATTACCATTATGATTTTACACTTTCATAAATGTGAAGTAAAGGCTAACTGCATTGCTGAAAGAGGTTAAGATGGATGTGCTAAAAGATTATAAGAGATACAAATGAACAGCCGATAGTAAAAATGCTCTTAGAATTGGCAAATCTACGAAACTGCGATAGTGCAGAGAAGAAAGATCTTGGAGACTGCCAAGAGTGGAATGTAAGTCAATGTTCCCGAAGTTTAATTATAGAGAGACTGGAACAAATGTCGAGCACATGGGTCAAACATCAAACTCATGATGAAAATGTACCTGTTAGCATACTTGTGATACAAGCAAAGGCCTAAGTGCATATGATGACTTGGCAGCAGAAGGAGCAGCGAAGACATTTCAAGCAAGTCCTAGTAGGTTCACCAATTTTAGGAAACGCTACAGTTGTCACAACATCAAGATTGCTGGTGGGGCTGCCCCTGCTGCCAAAAATTTCCCAGGAACCTTCAAAACCATTATCGAGGAAAGAGGTTATTTTCCTTAGCAAATTTTTAACATGGGTGACGGATGACTTTGGAAGAGAATTATCTGAAGAACTTAGACCAAGCCTGAATTCAGTTAGTTATTTTCTGTTTTCATTAATAGAATTCATTGTACTGAGTTTATATTGAATTTTATGCATCTTGGTACATAAATACTGGAGTTTTTCATTGTTATAATATTTGGGTGCTATCTTGTAAAAAAATCTTGTCTCCTTTACATTCACTATTTGATTAACGTAGTTTACGTGATCATTTTCAAGAACATTACTATCGTGTAAATCAAGAGGTATCTGCATTTTGTGAGAGAGATTTTCCAGTCTATAACATGTACACATGCAGTTTAGTGTTAGATTTACCAAATTTGAAAAAGTCATAAATCACACTAAGTACCTATTCACATATTTTTTTTCTACAATATTGATGTTAGTCACAAATAAAAATTATAAATAAGGCATACTTGTTCACAACGGGAGGAAGTTTTGCACTCATGGGGCCCCATCTTTTGAAATTGTATGTAAATTTTTTGGAGTGTGATTCTCTCTGCCAATAATTGAAAACACTTTCCAGATATTTAACAAACACAACTATCCAAGCTAATGTTGCAATAAAAGTGCAGACAGTTCTAAAGAATTTCAGTTGCTCGTACTGTTTGTATGTAAGAATTTGATTAACGTTTGGCACATATGATCTTCAATCATGTGAAGGATAATCTGATGTACACTAAAATGTTGCCAACTCTCTTTACTAATGCAAGAAATTAATAGCATTAAATTTCTTGTTTTAGCCTGCACAGGCACTGTGAACCCATGAACAAGAGTTGTCTCTATTGTACACACTTATATGCCTCCTCTTTGAAAATAATCATTCCTATATGGAGAGGTAAGATTCCCTGAAGACAAAATTACTTCATTGAGTTCTTACCAATATTTGATGAAGAGTACTCATGAAAGATGTTACTCAAGTATGCTGTGTTCATACTTTTTATTTGAGACTAACACCAATATTAAGTTAAAAAATAAACATTCTACATTGGACATATCTCGTAGCTGTCTATTTGTACTGTATGTGGAGAGTTTCAAACTCGTGGGGCCCGTCTCCTAAAGCAGTATAGAAAATTCAAGAGATGTGGTTCCATAAATGTAGAACACCCTCCGTGTACAGAAACAGTAGGCTATCATACGGATAATAGACCTGTGTATTTTTTTTTTTTAACATGTGTCAATCTCATACAATTATGACATATAAATAATGAAAACCTTAATAACATCTTGCATTGGTACTTTTCTTCAATTATAGAGCTCCTGCAGCTTCAAGGCTGCTATACATCCAGTATCGGGGAAATACCTGACTCCTTTGGACCAATAAGATTATTGACGAGATTGAATTCCTTTCCATCCACTGACAGTGATACAACTTTGCCAAAGGCAACTTTTCAATTGTAGAGTGACCACATGCAGGCAGTCTGGTAACACCTCTATGTGAGAACTACTAGATTTACAAAAAGAACTCTGACAAATATGAATTTAAAGCAGATGAATATTTGAAAAGAAAACCTTGGCTTCGGAGAGTTATCAATTTATAGTTAAAACAAGTGCAATGATAACAGTTATTGCACAAATATTCAATACACAAAGTGTGAATTCTGGGTGAAGTTTCCTTCCAACGCCAATGTAATGCACGTCTTTGTGTACATGTTCTTTGCATCAGTGTTTTGACCTACTGTGGGTGGACACACCACTGGATTAATGATGTTCCTCCGTTGAGCGCTATGACACACACATGGATGGACATCTAAACACCTTGTACCTACTAACTGTCTATGGTATAAAAGTGATAATATCATAAGTAAACATTTGTTCCAGAATACAGTTCATATGAAAATGTTTGTTTTCAGATTTCTGAGCTACATATTCAACTAAACATGGCACATTTATTTTTTTCAATGTTCATTACAGTATCTTTACAAAAAATATATCATGTAGCTTTGTATTTGTTAGGAGTCTTCCTACATACGAATTAGAAATCTGCAACATAAAAAATATAGGTGATTATTCTGAAAATGTTCCACACATTAAAACAGGAATGCTGCCTCTTCGTAAATTTCAGGGCAAATAATGGCAGTATCTTTTGTTTTAATACAGAACATTGGAATTTGTTGGTAGATACTACCAACAGCGTGATTCATATTTTTTAACATGCCATGCAGCACTCCTTGAAGGAATTACTAAAAGGCTGGTTCTTAATAAAGTTTGTTAGTGCTGTCTAGAAATGTAAATGCATTGGATTTTGATGCTTTCATAGATGTAGATGGGTTCGTCTAGATTCCTTTTGGTACATACTATTGGTAAATGAACTTCATTCACCTGCATCCATAACTGACATCAGTAGTTTCTGGTCATGCATTTCACCAGCATCTCTTGAAAATGTTTCATGCTGCTTCATTTCACTTGCATATATACAAGATAGTGACTCATGATCGTTCATGCCACTCACACAAGTATAAATACATCTTTGCTTTATAACTGTTCATACCACCTGCATCTGTGAAAGATATCACGCTCCACTGTCAGTTACTTATTGCTGATGTAAACAGTGAAATAAATTTTTATAAATGGCTTGATAATTTGTCTCGAGTAGACAACTATTCAAGTCTTAATGTTTATATGGTGTAGATAGTAGGAAAAATTATTGGTAATCATAATGTACAGGTACACAAATTATGATGCCAGTGCAAAGTTGTTGATACAGAGTACTGACAAGTGTCTGTATTGGCATTATATATTCCGTCCTAAAACCATAGTTGTTAGAATGAGAAATCTTGATATGCTATAGTTCTATAATAGATCAATTATTTATTTAAATGCTAATATAGGTGTGTAATAAAATGCTATCAGAAGCAAATTCTGTGTTTTCTAGTCCTATAGTATATTTAGCACTTTTTGCTCTGTGAAGAAAGGGGATAAAGAACATTAAAAACTTGGTTTTATGATTTTCCATAAAGGACAATAACAATCTACAATGAAAACATATTTTTTCACCAAATTTCAATATGAATCTTTCTCAAATGATCGTTTGTACAATTTATGGTAAAAGAGTGGTGAAGACCTTAAAATCTTAACAAAAGCTACTGTACACTTTCTTCCACATCTGTGGAATTACCCCTTCCACAAATGACTTATCGAACAATACCTACGAGTCTAGCTCTGCGCATTCTTTCAGCACATATGAGGAGACTTCCTCAAGACCATGGGCCTAGCTTGATTTTGTAGTTTTTGACAATTACTATACATTCTAAGACTTTATCCTCCTCCAACCTTGGTAATGTTGAAGCATTATTGTCCTCCACAGTGAAAACACTTTTAAACTTATTTAGCTCTCTTATATTTCTGCATAATCCTTAAAAACTCTTTCACCTGAATCCCTTATTCTGATTACCTGCTTTTTGAGAGGATTTATTCCTCAAAATTTTCTGTAAAACCTCTGAATGGCCTTTTTCTTTATCCACAATCCTTTTTTTTCAAAATCTCTCCGCTCCTTCTTTTTTCAGTGCTCACATTTGCTTTCCTGTAGCTTTCTCATGCTGGCAGGCTACAATGTCTTATATACACCTCCTCCAGAGAACATTCTTGAGCCCTCTCACTTTATATTTCTTCTTGAACCATATCTCATTTCAATTTGTTCCTCTTCCTCTACTGGCCATCAGAGGTATCTATGTTCTGACCCCTTCAAAGTAGATTTCACAGAGCTTTCTGTAGCACTGGTCCATACTCTTATATAGACTTCCCACTCCCTGTCATTGCTCTCAAAGAACTTGGTCAGTTCCACATATCTGCCATAAATGCATTTCCTTTTTGGTTCCTGTGCCCCTTGTAATCCCCCTCTAGCAAAGCAAGCACTATATATGCACTTTGCAAAAGATGCATCACAATTCGTACATTCTATTTCCATGCAGATGTGTCAAGATAACATCAAACATAAGTGGCGTATCATCCCTCTAGTTCGTGGGTGCTCTGTGACATGATGCAGGAAGTCCAGTTAACTTTCAAGATATTTCTCTCCATAACTCAGCAACACTATGGAGAACAAAGTAATCCCAGTCTATTTTCATGGAACTGAAATCCATCATCAATACTTTACCATCCCCTAGGGAGGAATATTTTTTTCCTTCACCACACCTGTTTTTCCTTAATTATTCACTTTATATACCTAATTCTGCATTACTGCAGTTCTTTGGGGGATTGTAAAGTAAAAGTATTACGTTACACTTCCTATCCACAATAATTTTTCCTATTATGTACTGTCTGAAAGTACTGACAACTGACATATCCTAAAGCTTAACAGAATCTCTCATCTATCAAGCTAATCCTTCCCCTCCTTTATCTTCCCTTTCCCTTCTCGGTACTGAGCTTCCCTAACGACAATCCTCGTTAGAGTTAAGTTCACATGTGACTCTCATCTCCACAACAATGTGGCTGGTTATTGATGGAAACATATAACCATCTTGAGTGGATAATGAAATAATATTGGCAAAAAAAGGTCAAGGAGGTGTGGTCAAGCAAATTATGTGTTTTTGCAATGTGAGGAGACCACACAGCAACTCGCGATAAAAACATTCTAAAAAATACACTACAGTGGATAAATTAGTATGGTTATGAATTATATGAAGTGAAATACTACATTCCAAAAAAAATTAGAGTGGGTTGTCAGAAATAAAGGTTCAACTATATATAACATGGCCGTATGCAAGATATGCAACAAAATATATTTTTCATCACTCAATTTTTTGGGGATAGAAGGCCATTTTGTATACATTTCATTAATTTTTTTTTCAGTTTGAAAATGCATTCTTGTATAAGAGTTTTTTACACTCACTGTAGATAAAAAAGCTTAAAAGAAGCTCTTATAATGGGAGAACTGAACAAATTTGCAATGCTGAATAATCCATTTTAGCAGAGATGTCTCACATATAAAACTTACATAAATTTCTATATATTTCATAATGTCAGATTGCCAAAAAAATAAAAAAATTACAAAATTAGTTGAAAAAGTATGAAAATCAAGACTTTAATCACTATTGCGCTGCATCACACTAGCTTTTTATGAGAACGAAGATTAAAACTGTACAGGTTAAACTTTGTTTAGTTTGGTTATGTTCGGTTTGGTACATTACTCCTAGTTTAAGGTACACTGAGTTTAGTTACTTTACTACAAATTTATGCTGGGCAGGGACTGTGATGTAATTTCATGGTTTTTGGGTAAAATTCCAGTTTAGAGACATCAGAAACAGGTAATGTATTTGAAAGAAAAATATATCACTGGCTTTTCTCTATTTAACTGAAGTGACTTAGACCATGGGAATGTGATATGGAACACTGTTTTCATCTATCAAAAACGGGAAAAAGTACCGAGCAAATGTTAAACTACTGAAAATCAAATACACCTCCCTGCAGAAATTGGTGTCTGAGTTTGAAAGTGTGGGAAGGGAGAAAGATGGGAGTAAAGGTGAAGAGTATGGGAGATTGTGGGAAGGAAGGAAGCTGGAAGTAAAGGTGAAGAGTATGGGAAGGGAGGAAGCTTGAAGTAAAGGTTAATAAAGGCATGGCTATTATGTTTAGTTAGGCCGATGGACAGGTTAGCTTTGGTGTGAATTAGAACGGAGAAACTTGGAGGAAGTGAAGTGATTGGAACTATGGAAGTAAAAGTGGGTGAAAGGGTGGACGACGGGGTGAAGGTTCTGGGAGCATTGAGGATTGCGTGGAAAGATAGATCATTATCTGGGAGAGCAAAAATGGGTAAGTTTGAAAGTACAATAGTCCCAATGATGTATGGATATGAGGTATAGGATATAAATGAGGATGTGTGGATTAGGGTAGATGTATTATAAGTGAAATGTTTGAGGACAAAATATGGTGTGAGATGTTTCGATCGAGTAAGGAATAAAAGGGTCAGAGAGAGGTGTGATAATAACCAGGGGTAGTTAATAGAGCTGAAGCGGATGTGCTGGGATGGATTGGACATATTGAAAAAAGTAAGTGAGAAAATAAGTAAGATTAAGTCAGAAATGGAGGAGGCAAGATTGTGGAATAGACTAAATTGAAGATGGAGGGATGGAGTAAAAAAGATTTTGAGTGATCGGAAAGTTAACGTGCATCAGGATGAAAGGTGTGCACAGGATGGGGTAAATTGGAACGATGTGGCAGATGAGGGTTCATGTGTCAATAGATTGAACTATGGTATGTGAAGCGGCCAAATGGAACCATGGACAGATCTAAAGGGCCTGGTTGTCGACAGAGGTTTTTAGTTTCGGTGCATTGCACATGTTAAAGAATGTATGCAAGCGAATGAGACCTTTCGTCGCCTGTTCTTAACGCTATCTTGCTAACACGGGAAAGGGCGACCAAGCATGTGTGGAGGATGGGGGATATACTGTTAGCTAACTAAAACAGACACTTAATTCAGCAGCGCTACAGGTATGCTTTCCACGCCTATAGTTATGGCCAGTGTTCCGAACCCAAACGAGACATTCGAATGATCCCGAGTGGAGTATCGGATCATGGAGTTATAACGGGGATCGTCAGTATCCCTGTAGCCGTCTTGAAACCTTGCTTCGCTCATCTTTTAAAACACTGTTTGATATATTTCATTTTTCTTGTGCACACACATATTTCAGAAGTCAATAATCACTTCTAAGCCTTCAGTAATCATTCCGAATTGAAACTCACGTCCGATATTCGTACATACAGAGTATTAAGTGAAATTACGAAGAAATGTAGATTTACCGAGTTTTCTATTATCTATCATTCAATCAGCAGCTTTCTGCACGACGTGTCTAGTCTCCAGATGTCTGACTGAAGGAAACAAGACTTAGGTAATGTTCTGTTCTGTGAGAGTGGTGGTGATCATTAAGTTGTCAGAATGATCGTAAAGCTGCCATGACCTCGTTATGAGTGGTATAAAGTGTTGGCTTTGTGCCGGGAATAGGTAGAAGTTAGCACCAGGGTGGGTGATGGTCAACGCCAGAGGCGATCCACTCGTCACATAACCCTCGTTAACTGCATGTGATGGCGTAATCACATAAGTTACAACGAGCCTGGAGGAGGGGAGGTGACCTAAGAGTTCATTTGGACGTCGCAAAACTT
>JAUUEG010118801.1:0-10809 GCA_032361445.1 Panulirus gracilis | reverse complement strand
AGAGAGAGAGAGAGAGAGAGAGAGAGAGAGAGAGAGAGGAGAGCCTTATGCCTTAAGATGAAAGCTATTCCGAAAATACTACTTTCCACCACCTCAGTATATACTACAACCCTTGAAATTAACCATCCAATAATCAGTAATTGGAAATTCTGAACATGGGCTATTTCTCTCTTCATATAACTGATGTAGTCGGTCACAGGTACAACCGGCTACGTCCAGTACCCTCAGCCACCTGACCCCTGCAACTGTGAGTTACTGGTGTGGCGACGTACTGGACCAACAAGTGGAGTGTTAAATCCATAGGTTTATACCAACTCATCCCTGCATGAAGGCCCTGAAGGAGGAGGAGGAGGAGGAGTGGTTGGTTCTCAAACTTCCCTTCCACAACGATCCAATTCAGTCTTCCAAAGACTATTGCAATCCTAGATGAAGACCGATTATCGATAATTAGAAGTTCCTCAAAAGCAGAAAACTCGGGTAACTGAGGATACTTAACGTGATGCAGCTGAGGTAAACCAACCCAAGGTTCATAACACTTTGAGAAATATACCCTGACGTGGGAGAGCCGACGAATTTGGCTTTAGAACAGATATGTTTTGACAGCCGTGGTGACGTGTCGATGTCTTCAGGACTCCAAGGTTGAAAACCCCTTTTTCTCATTGGTTTAGTCTGCTGATGGTCCACTATCATAAGGATAATGCTGAGGAAGGTTTACCAAGACTCTGGTATACTTTATATAAGGTGTTCCTCTGTACACTTCATGATACACAGCAGAACAAGCGACTGTGTATCGAAAGACAAGTTCTCAATTGACTACCCTTTTCGACACACGTCTCATCTTTATCATAATGTCGCCTCTTTATTTTCATTCACAACCTCTTTATTTTGATAACTTCTTTATTTTCGGCGAATAAAATTACTGGACAAACGTTTGGACGCTCTTGTATACCCTGGTTAGGTCTGGAATCAGTGGAAGCAGCGTTATACTCACATCTAAAGCAACGGACCACGTACAGATATTGAGGACACCAAAGAGCAACAGATCACTAAGGTTCTATAGACACTGTCCTTGATGATAGAATAGACCCGGAGACATGATGCTTAGTGTACGGGAACAGAAAGTCAAATAAGAGGCTTTAAGTGGAACCGCTTTAGTGAGTAAAGTGCTCTACACTTTGTGAAAAATTCTTGCATATGCGAAGGTCCGTCCATTCCCACAGACTCGCCTGGCCAGAGTATAATCTTCATATTATATACCCGTCCACTATATTCAAAGTATAGCCAAGATGAGAGGTATCCATTATATCTAAACGCCCTTGGGGAATAGTTTGATAAAAGTATATAAATATATGTATCTATACAAGGTAAGTGGTATTAATAAGGGGTTATCAGACCCCTCTTATTATGCATCCCCGAGAATTTTCCCTCCAACACGACACTGAGCTAAGTACCTACCCTTGGCAGCTCCAACAGACAGCCAGTTGAGGGCCTGTGGCTCGAAACCTATACGTAGATTCGAGCCTTCAGCTGCTGGTTGGCCTGGCCTGTCGTAGTTGTGGTACTTCACCCCAGTAGAAGTACCACAGCTGGGTGAACCGTGTGCCGTCTGAGGGTGCTGGGGGTCGAACCCCAGGACTGTGGTTTAGTGGCCAGCAACGTTAACTCCAACACCACAGAGACGCCTTACAACAGCAACAGGGTATTTATTCGTAAGATAACCAACAGTAACATTATTACTTTACGAGATAAGGAATAAAATGATTACTTCGGAAAAGATTCGTTAGAGATGATTACTTCGGAAAGTATTCGTCAGAAAAATGATTACTTTGGAAAAGATTCGTTAGAGAGATGATTACTTCGGAAAAGATTCGTTAGAGAGATGATTACTTCGGGAAAGATTCGTCAGAAAAATGATTCCTTCGTATGACTATAAACATAATGATTACCTTTTAAGATAAACAGAAATGATGATTAATCAGTACGTAACACAGTTACTTTGCATATGAGGAACAGATTGATTACTTCGGAAAAGATAAAAAAGATGATTTCTTCGCATGATTTTATAACATATTGATTACCTCGTAAGGTAAAAAGAAACTATGATTAATCAAAATGCTCCAGGGTTAAGGAAAGGTACCTCGTGCCTAGAATGAATGCCCCAAGGTTAACGAAAGGTACTTTGTGCCTAGAATGCGTGCCCCAGGGTTAACGAAAGCTACTTTGGGCCTAGAATGGGTGCCCCAGGGTTAACGAAAGCTACTTTGGGCCTAGAATGAGTGCCCCAGGGTTAACGAAAGTTGCATTGTGCCTAGAATAAGTGCCCTAGGGTTAATGAAAGCTACTTTGGACCTAAAATGAGTGCTCCAGGGTTAACGAATGCTACTTTGTGCCTAGAATGAGTGCCCCAGGGTTAACGAATGCTGCTTTAAGCCTAGAATGAGTGCCCCAGGGTTAACAAAAGCTACTTTGTACCTAGAATGAGTGCCCCAGGGTTAACAAAAGCTTCTCTGAATACAAACCAAGATATTGTACTTAACAACAGCCAATGAAAAAGGAGTTGGGCTCCTTAGACAAGTGATGCAGAGGTTCCCGGCTTTACAACGGGTCACTTACCTATCACCAGAAGGACGATGGGAGACACTGCAGCCATTGATCCTCTTCCCTCCTGCTCCAAGGGCGTTTGTAAGGGTATTGAGCATCGATTCATTACATGAATGGTTTCTCAATGCAGGTCCTTACTAACTGTTTGAGCTATCATATTGACAAGGCCTCACTGATCTATCACTCGTGTGTCCAGAGAAAGACTAGGGGTGTAGGAATGAAACACAGATGCGTCATTCTGCTCATTTCTTTATTACAACAGAAATCTGACAATGGCACTGTTGACATGGTCGATTGCGGTACCTCTTGGACGCCTACGGCAGCTGAGATGGATAGTGCTTCAAGGATAAGGGGTACAACAGCGTATGTGTTGTGGCTTATCAGAGGCCCAAATAGCTGCCAAGATATGCACTGCTGGGGCGTAGGGTGTGTGTAGGGCTGGGGAGTATTGCTGATGGTTGTTGATACGAACACCAATTGATGGACGCTAATGCATTTTGGTTACAGATGACATTCAGTGTTGATATGTACTGAAGTTACCTGACTCTGTTGTTGTGTGTGTGTGTGTGTGTGTGTGTGTGTGTGTGGGTGTGGGTGTGTGTGTGTGTGTGTGACAAGTGGATATTGTGGCTATGTGACGGATATAACTGGGTGACAGTGCCGGTCTGTTATCCTATGGCGAGCTGGGACCGAACTTTGAACAGACGCGGTCTTTGAGGGCAGTCGTAAATGTACATGAAAGAGAAATCTTTTACAAAGTATAATTGGTTGGTTAAATGGCCTGGGGTTGAGACTGAACTGTGTTCGACTGTTGTGTAAGAAGAGACTTACTACCTTAAAGATAAGGGCTTAGAACTGATAGATCATGGCAGACAGACCTGCGCTTACTGGATTTAATCATTTGAGGGAGGTTGCAATGGTTTGGCACATTCTGTAGCTACCAAGCACATAGTGAACTACGATTGGCACATCTTGCTGTGTTTATGGCACAAGACTTCTATAACATTTAAGATCCCTGCCAAAATCTGCGGCTATGATTGTGTTCTGTTTTTTTTCCTAGTTGAGGCAAATATTCAAGGCTACAGTTACCCCTAAAGGGCACTGATTCAGCGTGTTCCTAGACTGTGCGTGTCATCCAATACTCACAAAGATATAAGTGCAAGACGCGATAGGAAAAGTAAAACTGCTCTGTTCTGGGACATGCCTACGATCACACGGACACGTGAGCACAATGTAAAGTTACATTGTTACAATGAGTTACAACAGAAGTTGGAAGCATCAAGGTCATTGCATAGCTACTGTCAGTTCTATGTGTAATCTCTATCATCAGTAGAGGTGGGGTTGACTGGGGCTTTGAGCTAAATCGCCATCATGGTATATGGAGCTCTGTCACATATCTGTAGCTTTAAGATTCTGAGTGATTCAGGCTGGAAATTATTACCCTTTTCTGTACAAATGTAATGATGTCTTATTGCTTATGAAAAT
This sequence comes from Panulirus gracilis, assembly GCA_032361445.1. Classification (NCBI taxonomy): domain Eukaryota; kingdom Metazoa; phylum Arthropoda; class Malacostraca; order Decapoda; family Palinuridae; genus Panulirus; species Panulirus gracilis. The sequence continues at coordinate 6,723 of JAUUEG010118801.1, read as the reverse complement.
CACCTCACAGCTCAGCATGACGGGAGTGTAGCTCAGCGCCACAATACTTCACTTGGAAGTGCAACTTAACAAAGACAGGTGAAGGGAGGCTTTGTTCCCCGTCTGTTCCACCAATGCATTTCGTACAAGGATCTTAGAATAGCATCTACGTCTGGTTTGGAAGAGCACGTATGTATACCAAGGAGGGAGGGATGGAGGGAGTGTATGTGAAGTGCATCAATGTTTTAGTGTGGGTTTGTGATACTGCTGGGACGTGCTTCTAAAAGACCCTAAATTCTCTATCTCAATTCACTATGGGTGCTAAGGACACATTCATTTAATAGTAGATTTGTTACAGAGTAGGATCACAAGGCTAGATATATCTATGTACAAATAATTTACATAGGAGACAATGATATATAGTTTATTCAGAACAGATTATTAAAATTATCTAGATTACAACTATGATATACACATTTATGCAGCATATATACACAGGGTCATACACAAAGCCATACAGCAAACTAGCAGTTAACGATACTGCGAGGGAGTTAAATATATATATATATATATTTATAATTCTATATATAAAAAAGGATGTACAACAAATGCGAAATATTGTGGAAGCATTAGACTCGTGTCTCCATCTTCTGTGGGAGATGTTGGGACATGGGTCGAAATGGGCGAAGGAGAGGAAAGCGAGAGTAAAGTGCTGGGTGACAAGTGGCAATGCTCATGAAGCAAAGAAAAGGAGAAGGAAAACCTATACTGATAGGAGAGGAGCAAGAAGGGCGAGTGATAAGCTGGGTTATCTCACAGCTGAAGACAAAGGGGCGTGAAGGCGATAGGTCTAGTACAGCGGGTTGGGATAAGGTCAGGGGAGGGAGCTGGTTATGCCGGGTGTGGCCAAAATGGCGTGAAGGTTACGTTGCCAATGATCATAACAGGAGTCACTTGGACGAAGCACAGGGAGGGAGCAGATCCTTCTGGACCATGACGGGTGATTCTGACATTGAGAATGGAGTAGCTGTACCACACTGACTGTTGTTAACTGGCCATGTAACACTCCTCTCACACACATCGCTCTCAGTCACATACAAAGAGCCACACACACACACACACACACACGCGCACACACTCAGTCTCACATATACCTCTCATGCTCCACAATGCACAGGGTATCATCTTCCTCGACTTCTTCACTGAGATTATAAAACTTCTGGGCCATGGGAGCCATCGGCTGCCCTGGCTATCACAAGCCCTGGTCCAGGCCGACGTCGTCCTGGGCCCTTTTCTGCCTTTCTCCGGGTCTCACACACACTCTCTCTCTCTTCTCTCTCTCTATCTGTTGGGTCATTACTCTTCACGGCTAAGGCTGTCCTTGACTTCCTCTATGAAGCGGGCAGTACTCTCGGGCATGTGCTGATCATAGGTGTACTGTGGAAGCCGTCTCGTCCAGGTTGCTACATCCCTCACGCCGTATCTACTACAGAGCTTACAAAGGAACCCACTTGCTTATTCCCCTTCCCACACTCGTCGAAATTTTTATTCAATATCTTTCTCATGAAATCATTAGGTCGTCTACTGTCTAATTTTTCCTCAAGTTCACAGAAAGTCGTTGCTACATCCTCCTCTTCGACACCACTTGGGGAAAGCCTGTGTCAGTTTCCTTTGTCTTTCCTCACAGACATCCGAAAAGTGCACACCACTCTCACGGTCATTTGCATAAGCACTATACATATTCAATTAGGTGGGAGTATCCTTGTCCCTTAGAGTTCAGCTCTGGGCATATCCACGACCAGCGTTGTTCGGCTGGCCAGTGGCGGTCCGCGGCGCAAACCAGTGGCATTAAGCTTCACATTGACACAGCACTGGTGACCTGGGCATCGCCTCTAGTCCTGACACCACACGCTTCGCCACGAGTCCGCGTACTCCGCCGCTTCGGCAGCACCCGCTTCACTAAGAGTAGACGAGGTGGGCTGGCAGCAGCCACGAGGCGAGGGAGTACAGAAGACGCGGGTACCAGTGGATGTGGATGGTCTCTGCTCCATCCACACTGTTGACCTGCGTCTCGTTCCGCCACCTCACGCTGCTGTGAAAGATCCGTTTTTCAGAATGGGTTTTAACAGGTTTACTTGGTAAGGGCGACGTGATGGCACCCATTGCACGCAGCAGCGTCAGTGCTGCCTCCTTCAGGTTGCTGTAGATCCTGACCGGGAGGAAAGCCCAGTGGGCAACGGTCTGCGAGTCTATGACGGCGTAGCAGGAGGCCACGAACCCGTCGACGACCACCGTGCCCTCGGCAGTGAGAGGGGCGAAGACTCCCGCCCCGGCTACGTGTTTGATTTGGACTACCTTCTCCAGCCTCACACCTTCTTGACTCGTCAGGAGCAAGAAGTCTCCCGCCTCCACCCGCCCCGCCAGAACCACACCACCGTACTCCACGGCGTCCCCCACGGTAGGCGTGGGAGTAGGCGCATGCTGGCCCTGTAGCAGGACGATGAGGTGTGAGGGCGTGAGAGTGAGGGAGGCTCCACTGGATGTGGTGAGCCTCAGGAAGGAGCGGGACACTTGAGGGTCACGATGCAGGAACATGAGCACAGGACTGAAGCTCAACGAGCCGTCGGACCGCATCACCTGCACTTCGTCCCCTTCCCGTATGTCTGACACAGGCACCGCTCCTGAAGGCGTCAGCACCTCTCCGCTCCCGGGAAAGCAGCCGCCTAGTTTGCTCGCCGCCGAAGACTCTGGAAAGTACAAGGGCATTAGATGACGTACACACGAAGTGAAATCATGAACATGGTCGTTCAGCACAAATGAAAATAAACACAACGTCATTCCCACGATATTTGTGAATCGTGGACAAGTCCTTTGTGGCGTAACCACTCGAGTATAGCCACAGTCGAATCACTTCGATCTCCCCGCTACAACTTCGGTTCATTACCAATAAGATAAGAGAACGATATGAGATCTATAGACAAGTACTAACTTATATGATAAAGATGGCCCCTCCCCCCCACACACACACTTAGATACTGGATAGAACACCTTCCTATGGGACCTTAAGTCGTCCTTTTTGGTCTTGAGGTACGCAGCGTGCGTGCGACTCCTTCAGCATTTACGTAATCTCAGCAGTGTGCGTGCGTGAGAGGGGGAGGTGGGGAACCTTGGAGGAGGGGTGCTGGTGGCGGCGGTGGTCGAGGCCAAGACTGCAGGACTCGGGCGGAGGGGGGGGGGGGGGAACAGCGCGCGGCTCCTCTGGTCTCCTTATCGCCATGATCTCTCTACCTCTCCTCGCCGCAGGTAATTTCTACTATCTGTTGGCAAAATGCGGGTGGTATTACACGTTTACCGCCCTCCCTCGCCGCTGCGCAGCCCCACTCCGCGGTTCTCTGATTCCAGCGACATGTATGTTGGCTCTATGGGAGGAGAGGGGTAGGGTGAGGTGCGCCCGGAGTGATGCTTGTGCATAGGAATCTCGGGGTAATGTCTGTAATGCCCGGTATTTGCCGTTTATGTCACTTCCCTTTGACAGCCAATGGGAAACACGGGAGGAATGTGAGCTGGAGATCAGACCAATCAGCGCTCGCGGCGAGGAGCCAATGAGCTTTCGCTCGGGCTCCACAAATCAGCGAGTAATATCCTGAGTGACAGGCGGAGGTCAGGAGGTGTCTGATTCCCTCATGTTTTTATCTAGGAGAGGTCAGGCTTGTTCCTCAGGGGGATCTCTGGCTGGAGTCCTGGAATATACTGCCTTCCAGAAGGATTACTGACGAGGTACCAGTGTCAGCCGTGGTCGTGCGGTGGCGGTAACTCTCCGGCCACCTCACATCTTATAAATTTCTGGAGATAATTGGTGCGAGGCAATAGATTCTCGCCCGAGATAACAGCTTTCTTATATAGCTATCGACCTGCGGTATTCAGCTAACGCTGCCGGACATCTGGTTGGTACTGGGTAACTTCAGGCTGAAGATGGAAGCCTATTGGACCGGCGTTGAAGGAGACTAGGTTGATGTGGGGTGTACTGCGTGTGTGGGGATGTGTGCGGGGAGGAGGGTGTCGTTCTGGGCAGCGGTGCAGCGTGGGGGCAGCAACCATCCGAGGGTCAGGCCCACTCTACGGCACAGGATTGAACCTGTGTGTAGAAACTAACTCCCTAACCTACAGCCGCACCGTATCTCGTCTTATACATCTGTCACGTATGACATGACTAACCCTTTGTATCAAGCTGTCATAGCCTCTACACCTGACGTACTACCCCTACACCCGACTACAAAAATGACAATCCAACCGGCTACACCGAGCGTTTACACCTTGCTACAACTGAGTCACCTGCACTACACGCTACACCTGACTGTACAGAAGGTATTTCCTTTATGTTTTAATATCGGGCCACACTTCACACTGCTGCACAACACTTTGCCTGACCACACCACCACAAGCCACACTACATTGCATGTGGCTTCACTAAACGCCAAGATCAACCACGACACATCACACCTTTTCACCTCAACTTACCATCACCTACACAAGGATAAAATGCTCTCTTACTTCACAACACACTACGCCTCACACCTAATGACATTACCCCTTACATTATGCCACACCACCTGATTACACTGCCTCTTATACCTGGCTGCACTATGTCTTAGACTTAACGACTACTTCCTCTACATACAGCTGCCTCTCTGGTTACACCTGGCCTCTGCACTCTGTACACCTGGCCATTGTACTCTGTACACCTGGCCACTTTACCCTTTACACTTGGCCACTTTACCCTCTACACCTGGCCACTATATCCACCAGACCTGATCACACTACACTTACCTGCCTCACCTGTCTTCACCACACCACACAGATACGACCTCATTGACCTGCATATCACACAAACCTCCAACAAACACCTCAGACACCCAGCGGTGAGCCATACGACTGAACCATCCAAGCTTAAGATCCAAACTCAGTTTCCCATAATCTAAGAAAATGAAAAAATCAAATCTGTTGCTCATGAAAATTAAATATGGTCTTGAGTAAAAGATTACGACAAAAGGAAAGTCACTGAGGAACTCTAGACCTACGTATGTATATCTTGCAACTACCTGCACTAACGTTATGTCACTATCTGTTGCAACATCGTCCCTAGAGGTATAAAGGCTCAATTTTCTTAGCCACACTATCATCTTCTTGCTCTTGTGAAACTAGGACTTTAGCAATTGACAACGAGAGATGTTCTTTCCCTAAAAATGAAAGTATATTTTGGAGGTGAGAATATAGTATGAACTTGATGCCAGTGAGTCAGGTGCTCTTGGTGGAGATACTTTACGGCCTTGAAAACTAATTCATAATGTTGATTTTGATTTAAGATTCTTACAATAATTATTGACCATTTGGTTAACGATAGCCGGAGTACATTCCTTAAGCGATATTGTTTGTTATATGGTATTTGGCATTTACAGCTCCTGTTGTATCACTATATACATTAGTACTGTATAGCAATATACAGCAGGATGTTGCCTCTGGAATTATAAGTATACAGTTGCTGAACAGTATCTACATATTGGGAAAAATAGCCTTTTCTCGGAGTCATATGTACCTCGACTCTGGTGATTTCAACGGTAAACAAAGTAGTAATCCAAAGCGACTCTACGCTGAAATACGGCTTTACTTAACATTAAATTATATCGCCTGTTATTGAGGGTAAAGTTGCTTTCTCTTAAGACATAAATGGAGGAGATGAAGCTCTGTCCACAATAAGACTGAAGTGTTTATCCGTGATAAAGCGAAGATGATGTTAAGAAAATTGCTTAATTATTTTTCATAGATTTCTCAACCATTGGACGCAAAGTTAAACACGGCAGCGCAATGGAATATAATCTTGTTGTCGTACGTTCGAGCCTAATCCAAGGTAATCCAGAGGAGGTATTACGATGCTACTATTTGAAATGGTACGTTCAGATCCCGAAGACTTACATCTACCTCGATGATCGCTGCTGGCGTCTGTTGACAGAGCGTGAGCGAGTCGTCCTCAGAGGAAGAGTGGAGAAGACTCAGTCATCCTGAGTCATAAGCAATTACATGACTCACAGGAATTTCCACCTGTAACCCCGTCCTGTAACCTGTACTTTGTATCACCTTTGATTCAGTAGCCTAAATTGAAGATCTTTCTTCTCAAAGGAGATTCCGGCCACCTAATACATTACACTGCTGTGATTTGGAGAATTATTTTTAATTCTATCAATGGGAGGATTTTACGAGTCTTAAACGAATGAAATTAAAGTTAGATATACTCATGTGACTGAATGTCTATAAAGGTTTTTCAGCCGTATAAGGAACTCTTAATTCCTTATAACTAACCCGCCATATTCTACTAAGATCATTCCTCTATAGACAAAGTTTACAGCATTGTTTTTGGAAATATTTTCAGAGTCGGATCCAAACACTTATCCACCAGGGAGCGGAGTGCTGGAGACGAACGGATGGCAGAGTCCACCATCCACCTGCCATTGTTCTTGCCTCAAGCCCTTGGCTCTCTCCCCTACCGCAGCCATAACTCACACGTACTTCCCACTCACCGCGAAGCGCTTTCTGGTCGCCTCCACAACTTCTACAGTCATTCCTCACACACACACACACACACACACACACACACACACACACACACACACACACACACACACACAAACACAAACACAGATAAACGCGAACAAACGCAGACACACACACAAGAAAATACAACCACACACA
>JAUUEG010118472.1:0-10813 GCA_032361445.1 Panulirus gracilis | reverse complement strand
TCAACTTGCACACTCCGCAAGATCATCCTCCATCTTTCCCGGCATTATCTTACGTCCACCCAGCATCAAGTAACATCCTCCCTAGCATCCTCCTACATCCTCCCCAGTATCATCCTACATCGATGGAGAGGGGCTTTGGCTTTTATTTTGGTGTCAACACGTTTTTATTGGATGTTTTCTTGATGTTTCCAGGATGTTTTATTGATGTGAAAACCTGTGTTCTGTTTTGTTGCAATGAAGTTAACAGAACTTTTTTTTGCTGTTGTTTAGATATCAAAAAGGTGTTTTAGATCCTGTACCCACATGTTCTTTGGCTTTTTTAGTAATGTCAACCTAGAAAGGCTCTGGCAGTTTTAGTGATGTCAAACCAGATATTTTTGGATCCTTACTGATGTCAGAAAAAGTGTCCTGTTTTTCGTCCACTCCATCATTATCCTATATCCTTCCTAGCATCATCCTACGTCCTCAACAGTAATAATCTACATACTCGCCAGCATCATCTTACATCGCCCTAGCATCATCCTCCGTCCTCACTAGCATCATCTTACATCCTTCTCCTACGTCTACCCTATCACCATCATCCATTCTCCCAAGATCATCCTACATCCTCCCTAGCATCAATTTACATCCCTCACAGGATCATCCTATGTCTTTCCCCATTTCAGACTACGTTCTCTCAGCATCATCCTTCATCCTCTTCAGCTTCATCGAACATCCTCCCAGCATCATTCTACATCCTCTAAGCATCATCCTACATCCTTTACAGCATCATCCTTCGTCCCCCTAGCATCATCATACATCTTTCTACGCTTCACCCTACTTCCTCGAAGGATCATCCATCTTCGTTTTCAGCATCATCCTTCATCCTCGCTAAAATCATCCTAATTCCTCACCAGCATTATCATACATCCTTCCCACTTCCCAGCATATCTTTTCATCATCACCAGCATCATCGTACGTCTTCCCTAGCACCATTTTACATCCTCACAACATTTTCTTACATCCTCCCTAGCATCACCTTATATCCTCAGTAGAAATATCTTCCATCCTCCACAGCATCATCTCACATCCTCCTCAGCATCATCTAACATCTTCCCCAGCATCTTCTTACATCCTTCCCAGTATCATCCTACAATAATGGAGAAGTGCTTTGGCTGTTTTATCGATGTCAACACATGTTTTTTTGATGTTTTATTGATGTCAAATAATTTTACTTGGACGTTTTGTTGCAATGAGTTTAACAGAACCTCTTGGCTGTTGTTTTGATATCAAAAATGGTGTTTTAGCTCCTTTACGCTAATGTTCTTTCACTTTCGTAATGATGTCAACGTTGACGGGCCTCGGGAGTTATACTGATGTCAAACCATTTCTGTATGTTGTATTGATGTCACCACATTTCTTGTGTTTTATTGATATAGAAACACATTCTGTTTTCGTTTCGATGAGGCTAACACAACTTCCTTTGCTGTCGTTTTGACATCACAAAGGGTGTTTTAGGTCTTGTTCCCATATGTTCTTTGATTTTTGAAACAATATCAATGTAGAATGGCTCTGGCAGTTTTAATGATGTCAAACCATATTCTGGATCCTTTATTGATGTCAGAACAAATGTCCTATTCTTGGTCCACTCCACTATTATCCTACATCCTATCCAGCATCATCCTACCTCCTCAGCAGCATCATCCTACATCCTCGCTAGCATCATCCTGCGTTCTCACTAGCATCATCTTACATCCTTCCCAGTTTCATCTTTCATCCTCCCAAGCATCATCGCATGTCTTTTCTAGCTCCATCATATATCCTCAAAACATCATCCTTCATCCTCCTTAGCATCAACTTACATCCTCCGCAGGATCATCCTCCATCCTTTTCTGCACCTCTTTCTTCCTCCCCAGTATCATCCTATCTCAATGGAAAGGGGCTTTGGCTGTTTTATTGATGTCAATGCATGTTTTTTTTTTGGATGTTTTTTTATGTGAAAACATTTCTCTTGGATGTTTTTTGATGTCAAAACATATGTTCTCTTTTGTTGCAATGAATTTAACATAACTTCTTTGGCTGTTTTTCTTATATCAAACCTGGTGTTTTAGGTCCTTTATGCAAATGTTCTTTGGCTTTCGTAATGATGCTAACGAAGACAAGCTTTGGGAGTTTTAATGATGTCAAACCATTTTTTGTATGTTATATCAACGTCACCATATGCTTCTTGTTTTATTGATGTAAAAACACATGTTCTGTTTTCGTTGTAATGAGTCTAACACAGCTTACTTGGCTGTCGTTTTGATATCACAAAGGGTGTTTTATCTCCTTTACGCATATGTTCTTTGGCTTTTGATGTCAGAACAAATGTCCTGTTTTTGGTCCACACCAACATTATCCTACATCCTCCCCAGCAGCATCCAACGTCTTCAACAGTATCATCCTACATACGCCCCTCATCAAATTACATCCCCCCTAGCATCATCCACCATCCTCACTAGCATCATCTTACATCCTTCTCAGCATCATTTTTTATTCTCCCAGCATTATCCAACGTATTCCCTATCACCATCGTACATCCTAACAACATCATCCTACACCCTCCCTACCATCAACTTCCATCCTTCCAAGGTTCATCCTATATCCTTTCCCATTTCATACTAAGTCTTCCCAGCATCATCCTTCTCGTCTCCAGCATCACCTTACATCGTCCGAACATTATCCTACATACTCCCAAGCATCATCCTACATCCTTCCCAGCACCATCCTAAATCCTCCCCAGTATTATCTTACATCCACCCAAGCATCATCCTTCGTCATCCCTAGTATCATCATACATCCTTCTACGATTCATCCCACTTCCTCGCAGCATCATCCTTCCCAGCATCTCTTTTCATCCTCCCAAGCATCATGCTAAGTGTTTCCTAGCACCATTATACATCCTCACAACATTATCTTACATCGTCCGCAGCATCAGCTTACATCCTCCGCAGGGTTATCTTTCATCTTCATCAGCATCATTTCACATCCTCCTCAGCATCATGTAAAATCTTCACCAGTATCCTTTTACATCCTCCCCAGTATCATCCTACATCAATGGAGATGGACTTTGGCTTTTTTATTTGTGTCAACACATGATTTTTTGATGTATTGATGTCATCACTTTTTACTTGGACGTTTTGTTACAATGAGTTTAACAGAACCTCTTTGGCTTTTGTTTTGATGTGAAAAAGGGTGTTTTAGCTCCTTTACGCAAATGTTCTTTGGTTTTCGTAGTGATGTCAACGTTGACGGGCTTTGGCCGTTTTAATGTCAAACCATTTTCCGTATCTTATATTAATGTTACTACATGTTTTTTGTGGTTTACTGATGTAGAAACACGTTCTGTTTTCGTTGCGATGAAGCTAACACAACTTTCTTGGCTGTCGCTTTGACATCACAACGGGTGTTTTAGGCCCTGTGCGCACATGTTTTTTTGGTTTTTGTAATAATGTCAACGTAGAATGGCTCTGGCAATTTCAATAATGTCAAACCATTTTTTTTATCTATTATTGATGCCAGAACAAATGTCCTGGTTTTGGTCAAATGCACTATTATCCTACATCCTCCCCAGCATCATCCTACCTCTTCAGCAGCAGCATTCTACATCCTCCCTAGCATCATCTTACATACGCCCTTGCATCATTGTCCGTACTCATTAACATCATCATACATTTTCCTCAGCGTCATCTTACATCTTTGCCAGTATCATCCCATGTCTTCACCAGCACCATAATGCATCCTCCAAACATCATCCTACATCCTCCTTAGCATCAAGTTACATCCCCCGAAGGAACATCCTACATTCTTTCCCGTTTCATATTTCGTCCTCTCAGCATTATCCTGCATTATCCCAAGCATTATCTTACACCCTCATGATGTTCATCCTACGTTTTCCCAAGTATCATCCTACAGCCTCCCCTGCATCATCTTACATTTTCCCCTGCATCATCCTACGTGTTCACGAGCACCATCATACATCCTCCCAACATCATTCTTCATCCTCCCTAGTATCAACTTATATATTCAGCAAAATCATAATGCATCCTTTCCGTTTCATCCTACGTCCTCTTAACCTTCATCCTACATCCTTTACAACTTTATCCTAGATTCTACCTATCATCATTCTACGTCCTCACCAGCATTATTCTATAACCTCCCCAGGAACATCTTACGTCCTCCCCAGAATCATCTTACTTTCTCCCCAGCATCATCCTACGTCTTCCTCAGCGTCATCGTATATCCTCCCTATCATCTTCATATATCCTTCCTTGCATAAACATATATTCTCTCCAGCATAATCCTAAATCCCTCGCCGTTTCCTCCTACGTCCTCCCATTGTCATTCATAATCTTCAGCATCTTCATATATCCTCCCAGCATTAACCTACATTCTCCCCAGCACCATCGTACGCCCTTCCCAGCATCATCCTCCATCCTCACCAGCATAATCGTACAATCTCCCAGTATCATCCTACGTCCTCCCTAGCATCATCATACATCCTTCTCAGCATCATTCTACATCGTTCCACCATCATTCTACGATCTCCTCAGCATCATCGTAAATCCTCCACAGTATCATCTTACATCCTACCCAGCAGTATCATACGTCTTCCCCAGCATCATCTTAATCCTCTTAAGCTTCATCGTACATCCTCCCAGGAGTATTTTACATCGTCTCCAGCACCATCCTACATCCTCCAAGCGTCAACCAATGTCTTCAACAGCTTCATCGTTCATCCTCCCCAGCATCATCTTACATCCTTCCTAGAATACTCTTACATCCAAACCCAGCATCATTATACCTCGTACCCAGCATCATACTACATTGTCCCGATAATCATCCTTCATCCCCCAGCATCATCCACTGTCCTCCCCAGCATCATCATATATCCTTCCCCGGCATCATCTTATATCTTCCCCAGCATCATCTTACATCCAATCAGGATCATCCAACATCCTCCCAGCATCATCTTTCATCCTCCCAGCATCATCTTTCATCCTCCCTAGCATCATCCTATGTTGCCCCATCATACATCTGCCCAACATCATCGTACATCATCACAATCATCACCTTACGTCCTCCGTAGGATCATCTTACATCGTTCCCTGTTTCATGCTACGTCGCCCCAGCATCATCCTTCGTCCTCTCCAGCATCATCCTACATCCTCCTAAGCATCACCCTACGTCCTACGTAGCATCATCCTATATCCTCATCAGCATCATTCTACAACCTCATTAGCAACATCTTCCATCCTCCCAGCATCATCTTACAACCTCTCTAGAATCATCCTACATCATCCCAAGCATTATTTTATTCCTACTTAACATCATCTCGCATCCTACCTACCATCAACCAATGTCCTCCCCAGCACCATCCTACGTCTTCCACAGCAGCATCATATATCCTTCCTATACATCTTACATTATCCCTAGCGTCAACTTACGTTCTCCCTAGCATCATCCTACATCCTTCCTCGTTTCATTTTATGTCCTCCAATCATCCATCGCCTTCTATAGCATCATCGTATATTCTCCCAGCTTCATCCTACATCCTCCCCAGCATCATCGTAAATCCTCCCAGAATCACCTTACTTCCTTCCCGGCATCATCCTCCATCCTCACCAGCATTATCGTGCAACCTTCCCAGCAGCATTATCCTTATTCCACCCCAACATAATCCTACATCCTGCCCAGTGTCATCCTACGTCCACCTCAGCATCATCCTACATCCTCCCAGCATCTTACATCTCCAGCATCATCCTACATCCTCCCAAGCATCTTACATCCTCCCAAACATAGTCCTACGTCCTCTCCAGCATTACATCCTCCCAGCGTCATCCAACGTCTTCCCTAGCACTATTGTATATCCTCCCAACATCATCCTACAACATCCTTAGAATTAACTTACACTCTCCGTAGGTTCATCCTCCATCCTCCTCAGCATCATACACCCTTAGCATCATCCTATTTCCTTCCCCGTTTCATCCTACGTCTTCCCAACATCATCCTTCGTCCTCTCCAGCATCATCATATATCCTCCCCGCATCATCCTACATCCACCCCCAGGATAAACCTAATTCCTACCCAGCGTCATCCTACGCCTTCCTCAGCATCATTCTACATCCTTCCCAGCAACCTTCTACATTCTCTCCAGTATCATTTCACCATTCGACGAATCATCTTACATCCTCCTCACCATGACCGTGCATCCTCACGAGCATGATCCTACGTCTTCCCCAGTATCATCCTGCATGCTCCTGGCGTTAGCCTATATTCTCCCCACCATCATTCTACATCCTTCCAGCAAAATCCTACTTCCTCCCCACCAGCATCATCGTATGCCCTCCAAAGCATTATCCTACATTCTATTCAGCATCATCTTATATCTTACCCATTATAATCCTACGTATTCCCCACCATGATCCTACGTCTTCTCCAGCATCATTGTGATCCTCACAAATTCATCTTACATGCTTCCTTACATCAAATCACATCCTTCCCAGCGCGATCCTACATAATTTCATCCTATGTTCTCCATACCTCATCCATCGTTTTCTCCAGGATCATCCTACATTCTCACCAGTATCATCCTGCAACCTTCCCAGCATCATCTTCCATCTTCTCAGCATCATCCTACGTCCTCTGCAACATCTGCCTAGTTCCTCCCCAGCATCATCCTTCGTGCTCTCCAGCATCATCCTTCAGTCTTCTCAGCATCATCCTATATCTTCCCCAGCATCATCCTATATTCTACCCCGTTTCATCCTACGTCCTCCCAAACATCATTCTATATCCCCCAGCACCATCCTATATTCTACCCCGTTTCATCCTACGTCCTCCCAAGCATCATTCTATAACCCCCAGCACCATCCTACTTCCTCACCAGCATCATCCTACATTCTCTCCAGTATTATCTTATATTCTCCCCAGCATCATCCTACCTCCTCCCCAGCATCATCTTATATGTCTCAGGATCATAGTATATCCCTCAGCATCAACTTACGCCCTCCCCAGCATCATCGTACATCCTTACCAGCGTCATTTTACATCCTCCCAGCATCATCCTACGTCCTCCCTAGCAACTTCCAATGTCCTACCCCACATCATCTTATATCCTCACCAGCATCAAATTATATCCTCAACGGCATCATCCTACCTCCTCCCTAGCATCATTCGACATCCTTCCCTGCATCATATTACTTCCTCTCTAGCAACATCCTTAATCATCCACAGCATCTTTCTACATCCTCTTCAGTATCATCATACATCCTTCCTAGCATTATCCTACGTCCTCCCCAACATCATCATACGTCTTCTCGAGTATCGTCCTACAGCCTTTCCAGTATCACCCTACACCCTCCCCAGCATCATCTTACATCCTGTCCAGCATCATCTTGTGTTCTTCTAAGGATCATCCTATATCCTTCCAGCATCATCCTACATACTTCCCATTGCCATCTTACATCTTCCCCACCATTATCCTAATTCCGCCTTAGCATTATTATGCCTCCTCCCATGCATCATCCTACATCTTAATTCTTACCCATCATCATCCTACGTTCTCCCAGCATCATCTTACGTCTTCCCATGGATCATCATGCATTCTTCCCAGCATCATTCTACATCCTTCCCAGCACCATCCTATATTCTCCATACTTTCATACTATATCCTCCCAACATCATCCTTTGTCCTCTTCAACATCATCCTATATTCTCCCCATCATCATCTTTCATCCTTCCCTGAATCATTTTCCATCCTCCAAAGCATTATACTACTTTTCCCTAGCATCTTACTACTTCCTCCTCAGGATCATCCTTCGTCCTCTTCAGCTTTATCCTATATTCTTCCAAGCATCATCCTATATCTTCCCAGCACCGTTTTGCATCCTTCCCAGTATCTTCCTGCATCCTGCCCAGCATCAACCTGTGGCCTCCCGAGCATCATCGTACATCCACCCCGGCAACATCTTTTATCCTCCCAGCATCACAATATGTCCTCTCAGCATCTTCCTATGTCCTACCCAGCATCATCTTACATCTTTACCAGCATAATCCTACATCCTCCCTGGTATCTTATTACATTCACAACGGCATCATCCTACTTCCTCTCCAGCATCATCGTACATCTTCCCGGCATCATCCTACGTCCTCTTCTGTATCATTCTACATCATCCACAGCATCATCCTACATTCTTCCGAGCATTATCCTACGTCCTCTCCAACATTATTTCAAAGTATCCTAGCATCATCTTACATTCCAACATCATCCTACATCCTCCCTAGCATTATCCTCTCAAACATCATTGTACAACCTTTATAACTTCATCCTACATACTTCCCAGCATCATCTTCCTAATCAGCATCATCCTACATCCTCCCCAGCATCATCGTACATCCTTTTCAGCATCATGCTACATTCTCGCCATCATTACCTTCCATTCTGTGCAGCATCACCTTATGTCCTTCCAATCTTCATCCTACATCCTCTCCATTATTATCTTATATACTCCCAGCATTATCCTACGTCCTCCACAGCATCATCTTATAACCTCCACATCATCATCATATATCCAACGCGTCTTCAGAATTCTGACTAGAATCGTCTCATCCTTCCTATCATCATCGTACATCCTCGACACCATCTTCTTACATCCACCTTAGCATCATCTTACAGCCACCACAGCATCATCCTACGTCATCCCCAGTATCATCGTACATCCTTCCTAGCATCATCCCACCTATTCCTTAGCATCATCTTACAACCTCCTAGCCTCATCCTACATCCTCCTCGCATCATCCTAAATGCTCCCCAGTAACATCCAAGAAACCTTCTCAGCATCATCTTACCTCCTCTCCACCATCATACTACATCATCCATAGCATCATCATATGTCCTCTCCAGCATCATTCTGAATCATCTTTAGTATCATCCTACATCCTCCCCAATATTATCCTACATCCTCTCCAGCATCATCCTACTTCCTCTCTATCATCGTCCTATGTCCTCCCTAGCATTATCCTACAATCCCCCATCATCATCCTAATTCCTCCTAAACATTGTTTGGCAACCTACTAAGGATCATCCTACATCAATCCAGCATCATCTTGCATCCTTCCAGCATCATCTGACATCCTCTCTAGCATCATCCTACATCATCGGAAGCATCAGTTTTCGTTGTTCTTAGCATCATCCTACATCCTTAATAGCATCATCGTAGATCCTCCCAGCATTATCTTTCATACCCCCAGCATCATCCTACCCACCACTGTCATATGTTCTCCCCAGCATCATCGTACATCCTTCCCATCATCATCCTACATCCTCCCCATCATCATCCTTTGTTCTCCATAGCATTATAGTACATCCTTAGCAGCCTTATCTTACATCCTCCCCAGAATCATCCTACATCCTCCCAAGCATTATACTTCATCCTCTCTAGCATCTTCCTGAATCCACCACACTATCATCTTCAAAGCATCATCCTACGTCCTCTCTAGCCTCATCTTACATCCTTCCAGCATCATCCTTCATCCACCTCAGCATTATCCTACATCCTCCCTGGATCATGCTGCCTTTTCAGCATCATCTTATATCGTTTCCAGCATCATTTTACATCCTCCCCTGCATCATTTTACATCTTATCGAGCATCATTTTATATTCTATCCGGCATCATCCTAGAGCCTCCCCAGCATCACTTACATATTCCACAGCATCATCGTATATCCTACCAAGCATAAATCATCGTCCTCCCCAGCATCATCCCACATCTTTACCAGCATCCACCTACATCCCCCCAAACATCATTTTACATTTTCCACGTTATCATCCTATATTATCACCAGAATCATCGTTTGTCCTTCCAAGCATCATCATACATCCTCACCAGCATCATTTTGCATTCTGTCCAGCATCATCTTACGTCCTTCCAAGCGTGATCCTACGTTCTCCCCAGCATCATCGTACATCATTCGTAGCATTATCTTACATCCTCCTGAGCATGATCCTACATCCTCCCCAGCATCATCCTACGTCCTCCCCAATATCATTGTACATCATCCCCAGCATTATCCTACATCCTCCCCAGTATCATCTTAAATCCTCCCCTACATAATCTTACATCCTCCAGGATCATCGAGCGTCCTCCTAAGCATCATCCTTAATCCTTTTCAGCTTCATCTTACATCATTCTACGTCCCACACACCATCATCCTACGTCTTCCCAAGCATCATTCTATATCCTCCCAAATCTTATCCTAGTTCTTACCAACATCATCCTTCTCCTCTTCAGGATCATCTTACATTCTCCCCAGCATCATCTTCAATCCTCCCAAGCATTTCCCTACGTTCTCCCAAGCATCTACCTACTTCCTCCCTAACCTCATGATTCATCCTATCCAGCATCACCCTACATTTTCCCCAGCAACATTCTGCATCTTTCCAGAATTATCCTACGTCCTCATAAGCATCATTCTACACCCTTTCCAGCATTATCCTACAGTTTCTCTAGCATCATTCCATATCATACCCAGTATCATCATACTTTCTAACCAGAATCCTTTTACATCGTACATCATCATTCTACATCCTCACCATCATCATATTACAACTGCCCCAGCATCATAGTATATCCTCAGCAGCTTCATCTTATATCCTCCCTAGCATCATCTTACATATAGAAACTAAATTAAAGTTTCTATATAGACAAGCTAAATATCTAAATCAAGACATTAAGAGAACACTTTGTTCAGCCTTAATACAACCACATTTTGATTATGCTTGCTCATCATGGT
>JAUUEG010118252.1:0-10813 GCA_032361445.1 Panulirus gracilis | reverse complement strand
AACTCTAGCATTTACCTCCCTAACAACCCCATCCATAAACAAATTAAACAACCATGGAGACATCACACACCCCTGCCCTGGGATTGTGAAATAAGCATGGGTATGCGTATAGGTGCCTGTGAATATGAAGACAGTATGAAGGTAAGGATGAAATGAAGCTTTTCTAGAGAAATTTGAATGACTGTATAAACAGTTTTGAGAATGAAAGGAATGTGGTCATATTGGGTGATATGAATGTGAAAGTGGGATGTGATGAAATTGGTGAGATAGTTGGTATATGGGGAGTGCCTGAAGTAAATGAAAATGGAAGCCATCTTTTGGATATCTGTGTTGAGAGGGGTTTATTACTTGCAAACACATTTTTTCAGCACAAGATGATCCACATATACACATGATGAGGAATGATGGAAGAAAAAAACAAAAAGCTTTGACTATGTGGCAGTGGATGAAACATTGAGAAAGGCGGTGCTGAATGCTAAAGTCATGAGAGGATTCTTTGGAGATTGATCATTCTGTGATTCTTGAAGGGATGAGGATCAATGAGAAGTAGAGACATGATGTAAGGAAGAATGGAGAGATAAAAGTGCTGGCAAGCATGAAGATGAATTATGAAAAATACGGGGAGGAGTACGAAAGGAAGGTAACTGAAAGCTTAGATGGAAGTGCAATGAATACAGGAATACAGTCATATGTGAATGAGATGTTTAAAATGTTTAGAGAAATACTAATAAAGGTTGCAGAATCAGTAGTTGGATACAAGGTAGTGAGGTACAGGATTGAAAAAGACAATGCATGGTGAACAAAAGAGATTAGAAATGCTGTGGAAAAGAAGAAAAAGGCATATGGTACATTGCTCCATAGTAATTTACCAGTGGAATTTCAGCAAAGGAGGAGGGAAGAATTCAAAATATGTAAGTGGAATGTTAAGAAGCTGGTAGAGGAAAGAAGAGAAAGAGTAGATGAAGATTTAGAAAGAAAGTTAAATGAAAAATTTTGGGATAAGAAACTATACTAGAAGGTGGTGAAAAAGGAGAAAGGTGGATGTAAGAGTGGAAATGCTGATGTGAGAAGTACGGAAGGGGAACTACTGAATAAAAGGAGGAAGTGAAAGAGTATTTTGAAGAACTGGTGAATGTGGGAGAAGGCAAGGCAGCAGTTGTTACACGCATGGGCATGGAGGAGGGAAGGAAGAGGAAGTGCAGGGGCCTGTAGCAAAAAGGGAAGTATGAAGAGCAATAATGAGGCTGATGGTAGGAAAGGCACCTGAAGTGGATGGGATTACAGCTGAAATACAGAAGTAGGGAGTAGAAAGTGAGGTAGAGTGGATGCATCTTACATATAAGCATGGAAACAGGTTGTGCCTGAGGTCTGGGTCAAAGCTATTATTGTTCCTTTATTCAAAAGAAAAGGTGCTTAGGATGTATGTAGCAATTATAAGGGAATAAGTCTTAAGTATACCGGAAAAGTGTATGCAAGAATATTAATTGACAGTGATGGAGGTGACTGAAGAGCAAGGGGGTTTTAGGAAAGGAAGGGGATGTATGGATCAGATTTTTTGTGATAAAAATGACCATGGGAAAGTATTTGGCAAAAGGTAAGAAGTTGTATGCAGCTTTTATGGGATGCTTTGTGGGATGTGTTAAGGATATATGGCATAGAAGGACAACTGTTAGATGGTGTAAAAGCCTTCTATATAGGAGCAAATGCCTGTGTAACTAACAGTGGCTGGAGAGTAGAGCGAAAGTTTTGGGATACATGGAGGTGTGAGGCAGGTCTGTGTGATGTCACCGTGGCTTTTTAATATAAATATAGATGGAGTGATAAGAGATGAAAGCAAAACTAGGGAAAGGGTGCAGAGATGGAGTGTGGTGGTGAGACATGGTGGCTAACTGCAAGGCTGTTTGAAGATGATATTGTGTTGTTTCTGGATAGTAGAGTTGCAGAAGGTTGTAAGTGCGTTTTATGATGTGCGCTAGCGGAAGGGAGTTGAAGAAGGTTGTGTGTTTTATGATGTGTATAAGCAGAGGAGCTTGAAGGTACATGGAAGTAAAAGTAAAGTTATGGTGTTTGAAAGAAAATGGAGTGAAAGTATAGATTTTGTAAAATCACACAGAATGAAAGAATAAAGTGTACTGAATTGTGCTGTGGATATGGGGAAAAGTGAGAAAATCTAAGTGCCTGAGAGCTGTTTTGGGCAAGTGTGGTGATATGGGTATGAAGGAGAGAGAAAGGAAAGAGCAGTACAGGGAAGTGGTGTAAGTATGAAAGAGAAGAGAGGATTAAGGAACAGCATTGTCCTCCCAATCCTGACCTACAAAACTGAAACATGGACAATGAATGAGACACAGAGGTCAAGAATCCAGGCAGTGGAAATGAGCTATCTGAGGAGAGCATACAGTAAAGACTAGATGGATTGAAGAAAAATGAAAGGGTGTATGAGAGACGCAGCATGGCAAGGAATGCAAGAGGTAAGAATTGTGGAGTGGAAGAATGGGTGAAACAATATTTTGAGGTGGTATGGGCAAGTGGAAAGAATGCAAAACTGGGAGTTTACAAGGAGAGTGTATGACAGAACAATTAAAGGGATTGGTGTAAGTGGAAGACCACCTGTGACGTGGGCAAACAGGGTGGAGGAAAACTGGAGGAAGAGAAACTGAGGAAGAATGCATGGAATGATGCATGAGAGGGAGACATGTAAGGACAAGGATAAGTGGAGACTCTTTTGCCGTGGTCAACCCTTGATGGGAGTTCCTGGAGGGAACAGGCGTCAGAGATATGGATAGATAGATAGATGCGGACATTCTGTCTTAAGTAAGCCAAAGTTCAAATTGTGTGATGTCGTGTTGCATGTTTGTTGTTGTCTGAGTATCATCTTGGTGTTGTAGCAGGACGACTTTTACACTTTGGTCTGCAGGTGGTAATGGGAAGTCATATTGGAAGAAACTGTAGAGGACTGCACAAAGAACTGCTCCATGAAGCACCCCTATGCAAAGTTTGAAGGGTTTGGAGGTGAAGACTGTTAATGATGTGACAGGGGACAGTGGCAAATGCTTTGCTGATATCTTTGGCCATAGCAAAAAAGTCTGCATATCTGTTGAACTCCAGAGCTGCTTTTTAGACTTAAGCACCACTGGCAGAGGGCAATTATAGTGGAGTGTTTTCAAAAGCTCCTATATAATGCTCCTACCAACTACTTCTGCCTAATAAGTCTACTTAATGTTACAATCTACTACTTTTACCTAATGATCCCACCTAATGCTCCTACCTACTACTTCTCCCTAATATTTCTAACTAAAGCTCCTTTCTAAGGTTCCTACCAACTACTTCTATCTACTGCTCCTGACATTTTGCCAAAAGGCAGGGCTAGAGCAAATGAATTGAGCGGGCTAAGTGTAGTCCATTGTTATTTGTGACGAGGAGAAATCTTATGCTTGTGGAGAGTATACCAGCTGTCCAAGTGTAGATGAGGTAGAAAGAAAAGACAGATAACTAGGTCAAAGGAGTGCAACTTGACAAACACTGAAATACTGGCTCACTACACAGCCATCACTTATGTTCCCAATACCCACGCAGGTAATAACGGTTATATACTCCCTAGTCAGTGGCTGCCCACCATACACTGCCTAAATGCTGATATTCACCACGACTAATACAGTGCGGGAGGAGACTTGTGGGTGGTTGAAGTCACTGATATTGCATGAGACTTATGTACAGCGTAGTAGTGACATACATCAACAGGGTATAAAGTAATGCAATATGGGTAACAGTGGGACATGTTTGCCTGACCTTGCTGTGCATCAGTTTTTCAAGGAGTTTGGATATTGGTATAGGATGCGATGTAGGGCTATATGAGAATGGAGGGTTGAGCAGCTTGGAGGCTTTTGGGGTGGGTAAGATGTTTGAGATTCTGGTGTGCAGCCAGGAGTGGTCAGTGACATCAGTGAATACCTGGATTGCAACAAGGCCAAAGCAAGTTATGATGAAACGATAAATTGTCAGAACCTGCTGCAGGGTAGTCCTTAAGGTTCGAATGGCATTCTGAATGTCTCAGAGATGAAGGATGGGTGAGTAGTTGTTTCAAGGCAGATTTTGAGTTGGGTGTTCATGATCGTCTTGTTTAGGGGTGAAGCTGGTTTGTGGCTAATTTCTGCGTAGTGTTGAATGAGTATATCTCACTGCTCTAGCAAACAGGATTTTTTGGATTGGGTTGCGTTATGTGTGGGGGATGGGGTAGCATGGGAGATGTGAATTTCTTCACCATTCTCAAATGCTGTGGTATAAAGCATTAAAGCTATAGCTGTTAGCTTTTCAAAGATTATGCTAGTGAGCATGTTATTTAGTGTCTGGATATGTTCTGTGGTCTATGTTGATGGAGAGGCTTTGTGTGACCATACCTCTTTGCTTCGTTAGGTCTGCATATTATGCGCAGAATTTTGAGTATACTGCATTCTACATCATTGTGATATGGGCCTTTTGCTGATTTGGTTGGTGAGATAAGAATACAAAACCTTAACTTTCTTGAGTATGAGTAAAAAATTAGCAACATATCAACCAGCATACTTTAGAAGAATTAAGAGAACTGATATCATACAGACTGAAGAGGGGAGAGATATGTAGTGTGAAACAGTAATATGAAAGGTGCATATAAGTATGCTAAAAATGAAAGAATGAATGCTGATGATCTGCACTCAAGGTATAAATGAGTGAACTGTAATATGTTTTACTTGATGAACAATATAAGTGCACCAGGTAATGACCATGAAGTGTTCTAGTAATATCAAAGGCTGTTCAATCTTTTTAAATGTAAGCAATTTACGACCTCTCAGACTACAAACACTCATTCTACCCAAAGCTGGAAGGGATATGATTAAAAGACACTCTTTTCTCATTATTACAGCAAAAATCACCTAAATAATGAAAAAAATATATACTTTATCCTCTGCAAAAGCTTGAAATCTATTCAGCTAAGATCATGGCTGCTTAGGGAAAAAAATCCACACAAAATAAAAGACGGTACTGTACGATAATGTTTCTCACCTGATGGGTCCAGGGTGTCCTTGTAGTTTTGTCCAGCCTCAAAGTTAGACAGGGGAGTAGAGCAAGCAGTAGAGAAAGGCATCACCTTGAAACCACGATATACAAGACCTTTCTGGTACAACTGCGAGAATACCCACCAGATGGTCTCCATATACCATGGATAAAGGGTTTTGTAATCATTCCTGAAATCTGGAAAGCAAAATACATATATCTTTCCTTCTGTTTATAAAAAAAATAACCTGGCAAAAAGTTCTAGCAAAGACACTGTGATAATTCACAACCATATAAAGCAAGCCAGATTAATTCTTCTGAAAGATAAATGTGTGACAAGGAAAATTGACAATGATACAGATATCTAATTAACTTCATTTCCTCATGACTCTCCAAACAAGTCCACCTTCCAAAAATTTACCTCAGCAGTCACATTTCACTGGCCAAACTTCCACAAAACAAATAAATCACCTATAAATGAGGAGCTCTAGGCAAGATCTACGCAAGTGACAAAAAACTGGAATTGTGTTTATCATACAATTATCAAAGTTTTCTCTTTCAAACTGAATAGTCAGGCATATAATCACAGCATAAACAATAACTTTCCCAACAAAAAGGTTAATCTTCCCTTTATTACCTAATACAAATACAATGCTCTGATCCCAGATGTGAAGTTGATGTTTTCACCTTCCTCAACGAGCTAGGTGGCAATCCAATCAAAGTACATGATGCAATGCGCTCAGTGCTTCTGGGCCACTCATCCATGAAACATTCATCCCGAACAAAGCATCTTAAAGTGTTTATTTCCACTCACCAAACCACCACAACAATCCTGTTCTCAGAATCTGCAGCAATCATGTGGAATAACTGTACTATGGCAGAATTTCTAAGTGATCTACAGTGACTCTTGAACCTGAAACTAATTTCACTGTGGTTCATGAATGGCACTAATAACGTGGACCAGCCAGGTCCCTCCAGCAATACAAAGAGGTAAGGAGTTGGGTGGTGTGGAAGGAAAAAGCAAAATCAATACAAAACAAAGGTGAAGCTTATACAAGCCTCATCAGCAAGGATACTACATAATGTGTTGCTGGCCAAGCATGTAAGGATGGCTGCCTGAACAATCTTACCAGGCCTATTATAAATGAGATCTTTAAAGCATTTTAAGAATTTGATGACTTTAATCTCAAAAATACTGATATAAAAAACCTGATATAATGTTAATCAAATGAAAATGAACATTGGAAAAATCCAGCAGTTCAAAAAACTTTAACTACAGTATGCATTACAACAACACTTCACAAACTTTAAAAGAAAGGCTTTTGTACTTTTCATGGGCTCCACAAAGGCCATGATAAAAAAGCCTACAAGCACCATATACTGACTGGGCCACCCATCCCCAACAAAAGAGGGAAAGAACTCCAGCAAATCAATAAGACTGAGGGTGTCATTCCTGGTAAGGGTAAGAAGCACATTGTAAGTTGCCAGCAATGTCATACTATTACAGACAAGCCATGTAAGCCGCCAAAGACTGAAACCTGTAAAACATGCGGCGACTCTGAGGTTACAATCTCAAGAATGAAGAAATGATGGTAAACATCCCCCAATAACAATAATCAAACAGTACCCAATCATCATCATAAAAAGGTTTAATAACAATGTAACCATCATTAATAACATAATCTTATCTTTATGACATCATACTGTCCACATCAAAAATCAATTCAAATTCCATATCATGCTTCATCATTTTTTACACATATCAACAGGAAAATTTTACCTTCTGGTTCTGGCCTTTATATAAATAAGACAGAAAACAATAAAGAATCCCAGATAAAGCAGTGTTAGTTTAGCAATTGTGAAACAATAAATTTTAGATTTTTTTTGATGAATTTCATTTTCTCAAAATCAATATATACAAACCAGTGCATCATTTCATATTTTACCTGAAGAACTTTTTGGTCTTATGTTCATGTTTTACATGCATGCTTGTATGATCATATGCATTTTTCACTAGTAAATGTTTACTAAATCTTATTTTTTCATACCATCATAACTCAGAGGTTATATGCTTAAAATATGTTTATACATATACATCTTTAATCTGTCAAGTCATGCCAATTTCAACTGCATTTTCCAGCATATCTGACTCTTGTCACTTGTCTACCTCTCATCTAGATTGCCTCATGTTTAATATGAAACTGTATTTCTTTTAGAAATCTAAGAAACACCTCCAAAATTTTGTGTTTACTTTCATCAGCTCTGCAAAACACATAAAAATCTACCTTTTCAAACATACTGAAACTTCTGCCTTAATGTATCACCCTTATTACAGTTGCTAAGTATATATACATATCTAACAACCAAATTTCTAGTCAATCTCCATCTTCATTTCACTGTGTTTTCACATCATAATTCATCCTCCTCAGCACTGCTATCATGCTGTGACTGAAATCAAGTTCTGCTTCCTTTTATAAAACAATTCTCCATTCTTTCACAGGTCCCTCAATCATGAGCTGGCAGTAGCAGTATAACTATTACATATTTATAAGACTACAGCAAAATCACATCATTCTACCACTCTTATGTTTAAATTCTGTACCCATATTCTTTGACATAAAATCTAATATATCAATAGTGAATTGTAGTATTTACATAAATTCATGTAGATTTAGGATGCATTTGCATACATATATACATAAACTCATGTAGATCTAGGTTGTATTTGCATACACAGCACTAAAACTCTAACAGATTGATTTTAGCTCCTACTTAGTACAACAATTACCAAGTAGCAGGTTAATCATGTCAAAACGTACAACAGCTTTCAACAAATTTGCAGTTAAGGCTTCCATTTTGCTGACCAATTATGGGACAATATAACTCAAGCTATGTGATGTGATCTTACAGGATTAAACCTCAACATGTACAATGTAAGAGTCCTCTACTTACCAATCCATCGCCCAAGACGAGTAACAATCTCCTCCCACTCGCCAGCATATCTCATGACAATACCCCGACACAATTCATTGTATTTCTTTATCCCCATCTTGGCAACATCCTCTGGTCCATTAATTCCATGTGTCTTATCAATTTCATATTCCTGTAAATAAAAATCTTTATATGAACACCAAATTAAAAGGAAATAAGTAAAAAATGTATTACTCAACATTTAAAAATAATTATATATTTTGTCAAATGGAAAAATTTAGTTTCCCAGTGAAATAAATTCTAATCTAAGTATCCATTAAGCTGCAGTACACAATGGACCTCTATTCTAATGGCTTATAATGGACCCTTTGGACCCCATCGGTCTAAGTTTGAATCTCAAGAAAAAATTCCCTGAACATCCGTTACATCAAAATTTAGTTGGGAATACAACAAAATTGTCTGTTACTTCATAACATCTGTCTAACACACTCAATCTCAGGCTGGAACAATGGGATGTTCAGTGTCATGAGAACATGTGACATCCTCTGGTAAATCACCTCAGTGAGCATTTTTCTTTAATTCATATAGAAAAAAAAATCCTGCACACATATACATAGTTTTAAAAAATCTACATATATTTAGTGGTGTAACATTATACATGGTACCTTTAAACCTAGGAAAGCAGTTTACATAGATATTTCAAGATAAAGCAGTCCTAAGTGTCCACTTGGTCAGGACTTCAGCTTGGTGTCAGTATTTTCAAGCATTTGCAGTATTTTTCTAAGGCACAGAAGCCTGTCTTTTAGCATTACATTATCACACATAAGAGTGCTATCAGTGGTGCACACAATGAGAGGTCGAGGAAACACCTTAGTAAGTTCCAGTATACATGTTAAAACTGAATTTCTAACACCTGAGAAATATTCATAAGTAACACTTTCATCTTCCAATGGGTGCTCTTCTACCCACTTTATCCCTTAGCACGGAGCATCACTTTATTTGGACTAATTTTATAATTCATAGAGAGATAGGAACATAGAAAACTTAGTTAACCCTTATTCTTCTCTCTCCCATGGTGGACAAATTTAAATCCTCTAAAATATCAAGTCTACTCAATATGCATTGTAGAGTGCCTATTAAAAAATATAACAATAAATGGAAGAATGTTCCCCAAACTCTCCTTTGACAGTCTTATGACTGAAACTTTTTGTCTTTCCAAAATTTCATCTAGATCCTTCTGTCTAAATGTTAAGAAAACCCTCCACTCCCTTTAATAGAAAAATTTACAAATTTCAAGAAATATCATACCACTGGCAGACCGTGAGTGTCCCAGCCAAACCGACGATCCACATGGTGACCAGTCTGGTGAGCCCAACGTGTCACTACATCCTTGATGGTCCCAGCTAGAATATGTCCATAATGAGGAAGACCAGTAGCAAATGGTGGTCCATCATAGAAGGTGAACCTAAATGAGATACAAGGAAAATTATGTTCACATGCAGTTTTGAAACTCAGCATATTATGTTTCCTTGTAAAAGGTGAACAAAAAGGGAGATAACATTCTAGTCTTTTTGAGAACATTTGGGCAGCTGACATTCATTACCAAAGATAATGCATACCTTGGATTGCAGTATCAGTAATGAGAATAAATGTGACAGATGGCATTATGAACAGAATAAAAGGAAAAAATATGGCACAAAAGTGGTATATACTCATGAACATACTGAATGTTGAAAGTCTAACGACAAAATGCAAAAGATCACGATACTTATTTCCTGCTACATAATTTTCTTAGAAAGACATTCTTTCACTGTTTTCTGCCCTTCTTACTTTCTATTTATCAGGCTAACTTCATCAACCAAGCATCTGACCCACTTCAAAATTTGTTAACTTCTTGTTAAGTGATGCAATCCTCGTTACATCTACTTGCCCCATGACCTTGGTATCATCCACAAACATACCTGGCTATGAATGCAGTCCTTCTGGCAAGTAAATTACTGAACTTGAATCAAGAAGAGCAGTGGCTCCAAGACCCAGCCCTTTGGTGCACCAATGGTAACCAAAACCCATTTCAAAAGGTTCTGCGAATAACTACCTTTTATTCTATTTTACTTATGAAGAGATTTAGCCTCTTTGCCTACCTTTAATTCAAAAGCTTTCTGCAAGTCCAAATACACACAATACACCCAACATTCTCTACTGTTTAAAAGCTTAAACTCTTGTAGAAAGCCAAGAGTTTTACTATTTATTATGCATGTCCTCCCTTCCTTAAATTTCTCCTTTACAGTCAGTCATTCAATTGCTTTCTGATCATCTTTTTCTGAGTTTTATCGATCAAAGTTGTCAGGGAGACTGGTCTACACTTCAGCACAACTTCCTTGAATTCCCTAGGCAATTTACCATCCTCTAATGATAACCTGAACATTTCAAATGGCCTGCCAAACATATCTACTCACCTTATGTGGGCCTGTATGTGTCTGAGTGTAATTACTATTTGTGTATAACAGGTAGAAGTTTGCACTCAAGTTGCCCTATCTCCTGACCTTGTTTGATTTTGTATATAGCATGTACAACATCTATATCTGTGTGTGTGTGTGCACAACAGCAGCATCACAGGGTTCTGTTTTGGGACCTTTACTCCTTTGTTCTATGTAAATAAGTTGCCTGATGACATGGACTCTTACCAAAATATGTCTGCAGATGATGCAATAGCCATGAAGGAAGTGAAATGTGAGGATTGCATCAGATGATATGGGGATCCTGAACAGGCCCCTAAATTGGTCCAATACATTATCGATGAAATTCAACCCAGGCAAACGTAAAGTAACGAGGATGTGACAAAGTATAAGAAGGC
>JAUUEG010118141.1:0-10813 GCA_032361445.1 Panulirus gracilis | reverse complement strand
ACATCCTCATATCATAAAGTACTTGCTTCACAAAGAACGACAGGATTTAAACTGGGTATTGATCAGGGCTCTTTCCTGGCCAGTCCTTGAAGTAATTCACCTCGCTAACATTCAGCCACAGCGTAAAAGACCTAGCATTGTGGCTGGGAACTCCATCCTGGATAAATATTTTGCCATTGCACTTTCAAATGATTCAGGTAAATGGTGAGTTAAGTAATTTTAGGTACATTACCTGGTTCACTTTCACATTCTCGGTTAAGATTACCAAACCACCAGCACCATAGTAGCTGAGGCAGTCTAAAATCATAAGAGAAGAAGGGTGTTTTACAGTCTTTCATGTATATTGTGGCAGGTGCAGATTCAAGTGGGATGGCTTGTATACCCTTCCTCTGGTGTTTCCAGTCATTGTAAATGTTGGCTTGTCACTCCACATAACAGTTCTCCATGTTTCTTGGTCCCAAACTGTATTTCTTGCAAAATTTTACTCATTTATCCTGACAGGTATCAGCATAGGTTTATATTGAGCAAAAAAAACTATGGAATCCTAACTCATTATGAATTACTTTTTGAACACTTCTTTGTAGACATGTTCAAGCAAGTTAGAATTCTTCTGCTTGATTTCATGGGCTGTCAGGGATGGGCAGGCCTTAACTTGTCGTGCAATCGCTTTGTTGGTCCTAGCTGATGTTAATCTTGGCCTCTTAGACTTGGGAAGTGGGGCTGGTAAAACAGCCTTCCCAAATTCCTTAACTGCTTCACCAACCTTTGTATGCTTTGGTGGTAGACACCTATCTTCTTAGTGATACATTAAGAATTATGCTTTGCTTTATATTATATTAAGAATTTACATTATATTAAGAATTATGCTATCAATGTTATAATGTTCTTCATTGTAACTCATATGGGGATAATGGGATGGTTTGAGAGATGGGTAATTGCAAACAAATAGGGAGAAAAAATACCTTACATTCAGAGAGAAACAAAATAAACATGAGCCTCACGGTTGCTAGACAAATTGATGGTTATGTTGCATTATGACATTATTATCAAATATAAGTCCTGTCAGTGCACAACTTAACATATTACTCTTGCCAGGGTCTCTGTAAGAGACTTGAAAAGATTTTTGCAATAAGTAGATAGCCCTCTCTCACCTTGATTTTTGGAAGGAAGACTGTTAATGTGTTGCAGTGCATGCTCCTTAACTACATGCTCCACATAGTGTTGTAGGAAAAAAATACTCAAAATTCAAAGCTAATAGCAATGCAGAACTAAACTAGAATTTTATTTTAAATCAATTCCCCATAATGAATCTTCACATTATGTCACAAAACCTGGTTACACTGCAAATGAAAATTTCCTTTTGGCAGTGCTGTACAATTATTGAATGTGAATGAGCATGTTATCAAAGAGGAGCATCTGCCTCCAGAGAAATATTATAATGGTCCAAGTTTGAGTTGCCAGTGGTCACTCAGTATTCAGATGATGCAATGTCAAATTGGGTATCTCTTGGTTTAGTAATGGCAGGAGCACACACCCGGCTCTAGGGTATTGATGTCTTCCAGCATGATTTCCTTAGTACAATATCAGGTTGATATCCCTGTTAACTTTTTAAAAGTTTTTAAATTCTTATTGTAAGTTTATTGTCCCTTTTTAGGAATTATGAGGGGGTTAAACTTGTAGCACCATAATTTACTGGTGGCAGTAAACTTTTTCTATAGTTCCTCCATCCCTCCCTCCTCACTTTCATGCTTTTAAGATAAAGGGAAGAGATGGAAAAAGTTAATAGCATTTTTAGGGTTTGTGTTGATAATTATATAAATTGAAGGGCTTAATGTGCATACATAAACATTTATTAACGCTAGATGCAAGTGAACATTTTGGGATGTTTTATGGTGTAGTAAAAGTTTTATAACTTGACATATAACTATAAGTTTTATAGTGACATATAACTATTTAAAAAAAATGTATGGACAGTGTGTGGAATTTGTAGTATTATCCAGCAGACTGGTATTGTCGTGACCTTATCTGTACAGTTTTATCCAGCATGTTTTGACTTCTGGATGCATGCTGAATTTTTTTTCTTAATTTGAAATACTGGTAAAACCTAAATTAGAGAGTGGTTACCATACTGAAATGATGTTTCCTCTCTGTTTTCCCACTGTTTATGGGCTTTAATTATAGTCTGAAAAATATGTTACTTCTGAAGATTAGTATAGTCCAGAAATTTCGAGTAACATATTTAGGGGAAGCACTCTTGAACTGACATATTCTCCTGTGTGGTATATCCTAGGTTCATAGATGCTGGATAACAAAGCTTTTCATGTATAGAGAAGTTGACAAAGGTTCAAGGTATAATAATGGTTAATGTAGTCTTAGCATGGCCTGTGTACATTTCTTACTGATTTTTATTTTAAAATATGAATATTAATTCTCTCTGCTACTGTATGATTAGTTCATAATATATCTAATGTTGAATTTTTTATATTCATTGTTTAAATATTCCACAAGTTTGGATTGATAAAAAAAGTTAAATGATTAATAATCTGTGTAGTATGTGAATGCTTATCCCTTTTCATGTGTATTCTACCTCTGTTGTAATATTCCTTGATTTTAAGGTGATTTCATGCTTCAAGCAACTTCATCGAACACGTTTGACTGTTTTCCAAGGGGACAGAGAAGCACTTGATGGTGAGAACTTGTAGTTTTGTTAGTGTAATTATTGCCTTGCTCTTTGTTTATATAAATCCTTTAGATGATCCTGATCATCAGCTTATAGTTCAAAGACTTTAAGATTTAATACAGTGATGTAATGATTGTTAGTGTTTATAGAATTATTTTTCTTTTAAATATCCCAGGGGATGGGGGAGAAAGAATGCTGCCCAAGTATCTCATGCATGTCATTGTAAGTGACTAAGAGGGGCAGCAGTGTGGGGTGGGAATCCTCTCCTGCTCTATTATCAACCTAAAGAAGGAATAGAAGAAAAAGGCAAGTGAGGAATTTTCCTTTGAAAAATAAGATTCAGTCATCTTTTCTTTTCTGGATGCGATCTCTCATGCAGGAAATGGTGAACATGTGTTTGAGAGGAAATTTTAGTTAATACTCTATATATTATTTATTTTATATGAATTTTTTTTTTATGTGATCGCTGTTTTGCTCACATCCATTCTCTACTATACTTAATAACCTTCTCCTACTATACTTAATAACCTTGCTCTTATTCACATTTACTCTCAGAATTCTTCTTTCACACACTTTACCTAACTTAGTCACCATCTTCTGCAGTTCCTCACCCGAATCAACCACCAGCACTGTATCATCAGCGAACAACAACTGACTCGCTTCCCAAGCCCTCTCATCCACAACAGACTGCATACTTGCCCCTCTCTCCAAAACTCTTGCATTCACCTCCCTAACAACCCCATCCATAAACAAATTAAACAACCATGGAGACATCACGCACCCCTGCCACAAACCGACATTCACTGAGAACCAATCACTTTCCTCTCTTCCTACTCGTACACATGCCTTACAGCCTCATAAATAAATAAAAAATTGATAAGGAGGTATATTACTGGAGCATGAAGGCTAATGCTGAATGCAAAGGCATATCAAGTAAAGGTCATTGTGTTTAAAAAGGCAAGAGTGCAAAATTCAACTTGAATACTGACACAAATTATAAGGTTTCAAAATATGAAACATTTGGACAGTTTTTGCAGCGTGGTATGTATTGTGGAGGCAGGCGTATTCCAGTGTATTGAAATGGAAGAATAATATTGGACTATAAAGGCTAAAGCTGCATGAAAAAACTTTATACCCTGAGAAACTTGGGTACAAAAAATGTTGAGTAACAAGTGCAAGCACAAACTGGGTTCTACTAAAAAAGGGTGTGTCATTATGGATACAAGCAATGAAAATTAGTAGCACGAGTGATGCACAACTGCATCAAGAGTCACTGACAGAGAAAACCTAATTTACCTGCATACAATAAACAGGAAAGATAAGCATAGCCACACAAGGATTGATCGTTATGATACCTCCTTTCCTTGAAAGGTGAAGCTGCAGAATTCTCTTCCTTCTTTCATCTATTCCTATAAACTCTTTACCTTTAGGAGTCAGGTCTATAAACACAAGAGGAGCTCCAATTCATTTCTAAATTTTTTCTCTTACCCTATCATCTCTTCATCCAAAAGAGTCTGGTGAATCATACAAATACAATATGAACATAACATTTCACACTGTAATATGCAATGGAGGTAACAAAATAGATTTTTTCTTTTGTCATACCAAAGTAGCCATCATGAAAGTGAAACTTATGGGATAACAATACTAAAGAAGGTTTGATGATAAAATCTTAATCTTCAGACAACTAAAATCCCCTGCCTACATCAAAATCTTGTTGAAATAGCCAAAGAATGAGAAAATGTGCAAATTATATTTCACAAATGACAGGAGTTAGAATAACAATCATTCACTTATGTAAGTGGGCTTTAGGATTCAATACCTTTTGAGGTTTAACTAAACTTACAAGTTCTATCAATACCAAGATAAATATATTACTCCTAGAGGGGAGCACATATACCTTTAATGATATTACCAGAAACAAAGTGTATCTTAAATCCAGGTAATGAATGTTTATTACCCACATTAATCATTTTATATTGGAGAGCTTGGAACACATTACCTATTATGGTATTATTACACATTTATGGCTTCCTGAATGCCAGAACATATACTCTTCCTTCTGAATGGATCAATAATACAAGTAATGGTATCACAAAAGCCAAAATATGAATAAATATCCAGGTAATGAGTGGTTATCCCCCCCACACAACATGAACTCATAAAGCTTATGGAGAGACATAAAGATTCTCCCTAAATTTCTTCTTTCATTAATAATGGATATACTACATTTATGCCATGTCAATCCAATAATTTTTCTCTGTACAATTAATCTGATCTTTTACACCAATATATCACCCATATCCCACATCCAATATACCATGGTTAAGGGAAATAGATGCCTGGTTGACAAAAGATGTTTCACAGGCATACAATGCACAACTAATATAAAGGTGCTAAATCTGACAGCAATGTTAATGCTATACCTTATTCCTACCTTTAATGCTAAAAGAAGAAGAAATGTTTCTACACTATAGAAGCCTCTATCAACGAAGTCTCCCATAAAGAGGTAATTTGTATCTGGAACATCTCCTCCAACCTTAAACAGTTCTTTAAGGTCATAAAATTGGCCATGAATATCCCCACATACCTGAAGTATAAAATGCACTCCATTAGAAATAAAGAAAATCCTTAAAACTGTTACAGCATGTATTCAAGACAATACCCTTATCATGAGGATCAATAGGCAAGGTAAAAATATTAGAATATTTCTTTTATAAGTTCAGTAAAAAAATAAAATCTCAAAGTATTTATTAATTTTGATACAGTCACAAGGATGAATAAGCAGTTATTCATTAATATAATTACTTTGTCACAAGGATCAATAAGCAAAGTCAAAATATTGACAATATTTTTGCTATTTTTACTTACTGTAACAGGTGAGTCAACTCTTTGTACATTGCTCTCTTCTACAAGTATTTCCCTAGCCTTGGCACAGAGAGCTTTAACCTCTGCTTCTTTGATGACCTCACATCGACGCAACTGTTCAATCTGTCGGTCAAGGTCACTACTATCTCCCATTGTGTTCTTTCCACCAACAGCTCAGTATTTTGTGTTTCACCTGTGATTAAAAAAAAAAATCATATGCATTGATATATGTAAAATTACATTAGGATTTCTTACTAAGTCTTTGGCATTTTCCCTACAACCAAACCTCACGCAATACTACATTGCTATGTACAGGGGAACTCACGTACATCTATAATTCAAGTTTTTATAACAAATGAATATTAGCTGATCTATAATGGTGACATAAGTTGACTAAGACCTCCAATTACAACAGTTACCCTGAGCTATGGCATTGGGAAGATGTTACAGCAGACTGCAATATGTAGATGACATCAATCGGTACATGGCTATTTAGTGATGACAAAAAGAATCATGTGCATCAAAACACTAAAAAGATGAGGTGGTGATAATTAAGATATGTCAACACCAAGGTGTGTAGTGCTTATTGTTGTCTGAGCAATATGTTCCCCACATAAGTTTTTATTTCTTTTTTGTTTCTCCATGGGAAAGTTGTTTCTCTGTTATTTTCTTACATGATGTTCTTTCTTTTCACAAAAGAAAAATGCACAGTTTGAGAGTTGGAAAGCCTTTTCTCTCCAAGGCAGAGCTCCCAGGGCAATTGTTTATTTCTTCAGGAATAGTGAGGTCTGGATCATTTCAACACTAACATTGTTACTGAGACTCATTCAGTCACATTATCCAGTCAATCCTCAAATTACTACAGCCTTTTGCACAACAAAAAGGCTCACTCTTAATCGATATATGATTGCCATCACAACAATGTCACTGAAACGTTTGTTCCTTATCATTCAAAGCTCATATTCTGCAGATTGTGGCACCAACTTAAGATGGTCAAAGAAAGTAGAGAGAAATGTTTTTTCAAAAAAGATGAGACCAGGCAGGGAAAGAATAACAAGAGAAACTGCTCATTGAGCACTACCTCAAAAAAAAAAAGTATGTAAGCTTTCAGAACCTACATTTATCTCCTCTGTTGTCCCATGTGCAATGATAGCACAACATAAGAAAGAGGAGGGTTAGAAAAAATTTCACCTGATTAAATAAAATCAAATACTTTCACTAGTGAATCGAAGAACTACTGTACCCAGTTCTACGGTAGGAGAAATTCTCACAGCCCTCCTAGGTAGATCCACCATGATTGAACTAAGATATTGCAAAAGTGGAAGAAGAATGTCTAAGGCCTCTTTATGTGATTTCCTCAAAAGAAAGGTTTCTGAGGAAGACGAACTACAAGCAACTTTCCTCACATACTGTGCTATAGCATAAAGCCCAGGGTAAGCAACAAGATGAATTTCTTGGTCCCTGTAGAGATAATTCCTACCAAAAGAGGCTTCAAGGTTTCAGGGTGCAAAAATAAATGATTCCCTTGGTAATCTCTGGTGGTCTAAAAAATCTTGAAGCACGTTTACTGGACATACGGCATGATGCACTCGATGTCATTCAAGAGTGAGTGACAATTTCTGAATTTAATGGTTTCATTCTTGAAAAAACTGGGTTTAGGCTTACTGTATCTAAGAAAGCTTGACATGAAGTGCAAATGTTAATTAAGAGGTCACTTGTTAAAAAATCTCCAAACTTCAGTCTGTAGACAAGTTTGAAAAATCCATACACGTAAATCCCAGAATCCAGGACTTCAAGTCTAAGGACCAACAAAAAGACAGAGATGGTCCAGAACAACCAATGGAATCAACCAAAGGTGAATGAGCCTAGCAATCCTAAAAACAGTTTGTCTGAGAAGAACCTGGCCCACAAGATGAATTATGGGATAGATATAAATCTGATTAAAGTGATTCCAGTCCAAGAGCATATGTTGCAATTGCCCTTACATCCAAATTTTGAGAAACATATGCCGGGAGTAAAGTACTGGTGCTTATGGCAAAGAGATCCAATTGAAGTACCATTCTAAGGAAGATATCCACTTGAAAGCCTCAATCCCAATGATACTCCAGTTGCCAATGGGATTAACCTTGAAAGGGCGTCTGCCCCAGTACTGCAAACTAATTTCAAACAAGGGGCTTGGGAAAAAGGTACATGGACAGAGCCAAAGGATTTTTTTTGGTTAACTCTTAGATGGATAGGGATTTGCAAGAGCTTCTGTTCATCAGAGCATTCTACGAAATAAGAACCATGGGAATAACAACTCTTTTATGTTGATAAGGTGGGATTTCTCTATGCGTAAACTACAGCCTGCAGATACACAACCTTCTGGTGAATGGAAGCCACATTTGATGTGACGTGTCCAACTACACTTAAAAAAGTTTTAGGAGAACTCCAAGGAAGAGGTAAACTTTACCTAAAAAGAAATCTTTTTGGCCTACAGTCTGATAATGTCCCTGCACAGGACTCAAAAACTTAATATTTCCAGGATCTGCTCCACATGAAGTTGAGACATAAAGATCTGGGAATGTAAGGCAATCCCTGCATCTTCATAATCCCAAGCTTTGTCCTCAGAGAGACAGACAGTGTCAGAGTGATATAATCCATTCATAGTCATGTTAACATTTGTATAGGAATGAAACAAGATATATCATGGTAGATGATAAATCCTGAATTCTTCGATGTCTCTGCACTAATGAATAGTAAAATAAAATAAAATTATCAAATAACATCAAAATTAACAAAAATTTCATCTGCTTGGGAAATCAGGGGTGTGTTTCTTCATTTCCTTTACATTTCTTCACAATAACTGACCCTACATTTTCCATGGTTTTCACAACTCTGGCCACTAGCAACTTATTATCAACAGATAAAAAAAGGTTACCGTAGCAGAACTAGTTTAGGGACACCATATTAATGACTTATTGATCAATGATCTCCATATGTACAGCACAAGAGAATAAACAAAAACTATTTTATTTGGAGCATTATCTTTAACCCATGACAATATGTGCTGGGTGTCTCCCAAACTGGTTCTGTTCCTGGACTTATCTGGGCTTTGGAACCAGTGGAACCTAAACATAAATGTGGAATAAGTTACCAAAGTCAATGAGCAAGGTTCCATCCCTGGACAGTTTTACGAAATGCTTGGATTACTGATGGAGTGGAAAGTGGACACTCCATCATTTTGGAGCACCAGAGCCAGGGGCTCTAGTAAGATCACAATATATTAACCACTTAGGTTTAATGCCTGCTATCAGCACCATGAAGTAAAGTAAAACTTACCAGTAGCCACCTCCAGAAGCTAATTTTGATGTGGAACTAGAATGAGCTTTTATCACACTTTTTTTGGTAGCTTGTGCAGTGTTGAAATTCCAAGTGTATCTAGTAGATTTTAACAATAGCATCAAAAAAGATAACACAATTATAAGGGGAAATCATATGATGTCTTCATTCATTCTACTGATTTCTAAGATATTTTCACATTTTTCAGAAATTATCCCTATACTTTCTATGATCGCCATAACCCCCCCCACTATGAATATATTAATAATTGAGAAACGAACTACACCTCCGGTACCCTTCTACATCATTTCTACCATATGTTAAGAGTACACTGATATGATTTTCCTGATATGAGTTACCTGTATTTCATTGGTGCCATTAACTACATACTTAGCATCAAATTTTTGAAACTTATGATAAGATGTACTCAAACAGTTTTCAAGTCTGAAAGTTGAGAAATAGCTTATAATATAGATTCTCAGATGTAACTCAGAACAGTAATATCCTGGACACAAATGTATTCATACAAACTCACTGATATACTAAAGCTACAGCAGCCCTTTAGGATCCGACTGATTTCTCATCTTTAGCCATTGAAATAATTTTGGGCTACTAGTGCTCACCCCATATCAAGCACAACAATTTTGCTTCCACTGGTAATCCACTGACTTATAATACCGTACAATTTCTTCACGGATCCTCAAAAACATATGAAAAACAATCATGCTCTTACTGTAACCTTTGAGTTACTACTCAAACTTTTCTTGACTGGCAGTCTTCACTTTAAAAGAAGTATTTAGTTCTGATACAATTTCACGTTCTTACACTCCCGGAAGACTGTTCCTTTATAACTGACGACTCAATCACTAAGGACGTCCTGATAAGATTGCTCTAGCCATAGCGTGATTCATACGAGACTTACGCAACTATTTTGTCACGTGAGGAAGTGATGCAGTAGCATTTCAAGAAGTTAATATTGGCTTTATAAGTGAAACATGCAAAGGGGTAAAAAGACTCGCCTTAAGATAAACCTTCACTGTTTTCCACCCGCAGGTTTCCCTTCTGGCTTGGCAAGGCTTTTCTGTCAAAACATTTAATGAAAGTCTAAATTGAAAATTTATGTCAATAATGATTCTTCGTTGATTTACAACTTATCACAAATAAATAATACAATCTAGATATGCTTATCTAATAAAAACATTATTCATTTCATAAAATTGACCATTTTATTTCTACCAATGACTATAGATCCTCATTACCTATGTGAGAGATACATCTTTCGAAAGACGACATTTTCGTGCGTATAAATAAATCTTCGTGAAAATTAAAGAGGATAATTCCTATGAATATTGGACCCCTGGGGACACAGGAAGAAACTAGAAGGTAAGACATTCTTCGTATATGCTGAAATGTATTGCAACCCCCTAAAAAAAAAGGAAGCTAGTTCAAGGACGAAAAAATGATAACCGTTCCATTATTAAACCAATGTAGTTTTTGTACGAGATCCTACTCTTCTTATCTTCAAAAGATGTTTAACTTCCGCAGCAAAGAATAGTTTGAAAAATATATAAAGAATTTATATGAGAGAGTCAGAAACTAATTTGCCATGTACTTGAAAGTAATGTAAACGTATTCTTCATAAAGTACTACTTACGTTCCTGCGTAATCTCTTTTGATATTTTTTTATTTACACAAACTAATCAGATCTAATGAAAACGAAATCAATATTAGATCATGCAGGCGTTGTGTTATGTATTTATATGTCATCCAAAAGCCTATGTAAGACATTTCGCCTCACTTTATGAATTAACTTAGTGAATTTAGGGCTTGAGGATCTTGGTCCATTTGGTCACATTTTTTTCTTTCTAATTTTCCCATGGATTTACGTCTGTAGTTTTCAATCATGGATTATAGGGAAAACTAAAGGTTGCTATGCTAAAAATG
>JAUUEG010118030.1:0-10815 GCA_032361445.1 Panulirus gracilis | reverse complement strand
TCAAGCTATAACTTTTAATCTTCTCTGCAAGCTCCCTCATTTTGCTCTTACCAGTAATCCCATTTATGTTCAGCACCATCACCCTCAATCACTTGTCTCTTTTACTCCTTGACATAACTGGTATACTCCACTGCTGTATCTTTGCCTTTTATGCCTCACCCTTAACAGGTTACTGCCAGAGGGCAACTCCAGTACAGTGTTTCCAGAGGCAGCAAGGCCCCAAAATTGTCCAGAAAAAACAAAAACTCCCAGCCCATCTCAATTGTTTTTCTTTATTTAAATGATTGTCCTAATGGAGTTAGGCAATGCCTCATCCTTTAGCTCCACCCTTAAGGGTGTAGTAATGAGGTCACCACAAGGAGGGTGGGTGAGACTTGGAAGCTCTAGAAAACTAGAGTATCCCATTGCGGTACTGAAATTTAAAAACTCTTCTCAAAATTGTGCCTATTCACTCTAGCAGCACCTTCAAACCTCATTGGTTATGATACTGCCACAGCATGAAGGAGACCCTCATTTTAAACCAGTTATCTCCAATCACCAGACCTCTTTCAGCACACAATTCTACAAGCTGTTCACCGTTTGATTTCGCATCACTTAGTACCTCATGCCAATGTTATACCCTCTCCTGCCACAATACACAGTCTTGCATTTAAATGACATCCCTAATACCTGATCACTGACATATATAAACAAAAAATGCTGATACATCACTCATATTCCTGTAAATCATTTGCCCTTCTTCCTCCTTCTCACCTCAAGGCCTATAAACACTGCTAATCACTCACCTCTTGTAATCCTTTTTCATTTTTAACCAATCAGTCTGGGCTCACTCTTTATATTCTGTCTCAATGACTCACTCACTCTTTCACTTACTAACTCTCTTCTTTATGTTCTGTTGTACTCACTCACTGATATTTATTAAACCATACTGTTTCCTCTGTCAACATCCTTGTACGTTTGTCACCCTGTCTAGATGTACCTCATTCATGTGTTACGAACTCTGTTCTTATTCTGGTGAGGTCGCCAATTTTATATATGTTACAAATACTGTGCTGATCCTTGTCTTTGCAAGGATGTTAGATTTGTTACATTACACAACACCGGATAGCACTGTCTTAAAGTCATGGGATTAAATCAAACACCAGCATTAAAACTGCTTGTAATGAAAACTAAAAAGTACAAAATGACAAACACATGAATCAGGCACGAAACATTTATGTTAACACTGAACATGAGTTTAACATTCCAGGTAATATTTCAAACCAGGAGGTTTCTCTCCTTTTTGACAATTTATCTTCGATAACATGATTCAGGATACACCTATTGTTAGACACTTCTCTGACAAGTTACAATGCTCTATAACACTCAGAATTACAGGCTTTGGGACAGAGGGAAAACCACTTACCTTGCTGAGCTAGAGAAGGAATCAAGGCTCAGTGGGTGTCAGAGGTTTTTATTACAAGTAGGAATGACTTGCGTCCGCCCTGTTACCCTATAATGCAACCCTTGTTTGGCTATGGGCCTAAGGTCCAGTTGTGATTGGAGGAGGGTGGCTCCTAAGTGGCACTCCTACTTGGCTGGAGGGCCACAGGTGCGGCGGTGATTGGAGAAGGGGTTATCCATGAAACTGCTGGTTGGCTGAAGGGTCCTCCTCTTGTCCTGACAGCGACGACGCTGTACAGGAGGCTGTAGGCTGACCTCCCAACTTGACCTGGTGCCTCGGACGAAAGGTCCAAGTGTTGTGGTTAACTGGCTCTGCGGCCATCTGGAATCTCCTGAGGCGTGGGAACGCAGCAGGCCTAATGGTCCTGTTCTCCCCTTGGTTGTCCTGCCCAAAAATATCACTTACACCACAACAAAAAGTAACACACACATACATATATAGACGAACATATGGGCACACACACACATGTTCGTAACAATGTGCTCATCCAAATTGTGGAAATATCCAACTCACATTAATCTCAGGCTCATCCATGATTAGTTAACTTGTATCATGAACTCCTAATTATGTAATAACTGTAATACCAAATCTGTGTATTTTTGGCCGATTAGCTGCCTAGATACAATAATCCTTTTTTATTTATTTATTCATTTAGTTTATTTGTCTTCTAGCCTAATCTCTTGTTAACATTATAATACATTGAAAGCAGGACCTCCTCTCCACAACCAGTTTCCACATATTTTTTGTGGTTTCCCATGACCAGTTCATATGCCCAGTTTTAGCCTGTTGACAGCACGTTGTCCCCTATGTACCACTTCCAGTTTGCTGTATCCCTTGCATGCCCTTAAACCATCGAAGGATCTTTAGTTCCATCCTCCACTTTCTCAGTGGTTTTCCCCTTTTCCTTGTTCCTTCCACTTCCTACATGTATACTCTCCTATTCATCCTTGCCTCACTCATTCTCTCCAAATGTCTAAACCATGTCAACACACCCCTTTCAGCTCTCCTAAATACTTCCTTTGCTGCCATGCTTCTCTCTTACTCTGTCGTTCTTATTCAGTCAACTTTCCTCATACCACTTATAGTTCTTAAACATTTCCAACACATGTACCAGCTCTTTACATTTTTTGTCTAAGGCTCATGCCACACATCCATACATTACTGACAGGACGAGTAAATCATCAAACACAGCTATCTTCTCCGTTAAAGACAGTTACCTCTCTTTCTACCTCCCATCCTATGACTCGCTTCAGCTCCCATAGTTCCACTCACTTCTTCATCCACTTTCAGGTATCTAAAACACTCTGCATCCTTCAAGTTCTGTCCATTCATACTTGCAATCCAAATGACCTGTCCCTTTTTGCTGCTAAACATAATTTCCATGCTTTTATTCACTTTTACTCTCAAATTTCTCCTCTCGTGCTTTCTCTTCAAATCAGACACCAGCTTCTGCAGTTTCTTAGTTGAATCTGCCTCCAACACCATTTCGTTGAATCTACTCCCAACACCATTTGATCGCTAAAGGACAACTAAATCACGTTCCAGGCCCACCATCATCTCCAATAGACTGCATACTTTCTCCCTTTTCTTCAAGACTCATGCATTTACCACCCTCACCACACCTATAAACAAATTAAACAGCCATGATGTATAAGTGCAAGGTAATGAGAATGGGACTGAGTGAAAGAAGGCCGTGGCATGACTACACCTTTTAGGAAATAGATTACAGGAATGTAGACTTAGGGTTCAACATTGAACCGGGTCTATCACCATAGCTCCACATTAGGAAAATATCAAAGATGCAGACTGTCTTTTGACAAACATAGGAATTACATTTGAGTGTATGGACAAGGAAATGTTCAGTAGATTATTCAATTCATATTTAAAATCAAAACTGGATTATGCCATGCACATCTGGTTTCCACACGTAAAGAGGCACGAAGATCTGATTGAGAGGGTACAAAGGAGATTAACTAAGATGATACCAGAATTAAGAGAAATGAGCTGTAATGAGAGATTGAGGGCTACAAATCTGTCCTTACTGGAGGAGAGGAGAGAAAGGGGATCTGATATCAGCATTAAGGTTTTTAAGTCAGCTGGATGATGTTGATAGTGAAAGGCATTTCAAGAGATTCAGCACCAGAGTAACCAGAGGCCACGACAAAAAACTATGGTAGAAAGGATGTTAAGAAGTACTGGTTTAATGTTAGGTTGATAGCTGGTTGGATAAAGCAATCAGTGAAGCAGTGAATGCTTCATGTTAGGCTAATGGATGGGTGGAATAAAGTTAAGAGTGAAGCAGGGAATGATGGCAGTTTACAAAGGTTTAGAGTGCTTCTTGATGGTATAGAAAGTTGAGATGGGGCCCATGAGTGTTGAACTCTCCCTGTAATGTACAGATAAGAAATTCTCTCTCTCACCTATATTTTAAAAGCTTTATGATATTATAACTAATACATTTACTGTGCTTCTTGATGGTATAGAAAGTTGAGGAGATGGGGCCCTTGAGTGTTGAACTCTCCCTGTAATGTACAGATAAGAAATTCTCTCTTTCTCTCTCTCTCACCCATGCTTTAAAAGCTTTATGATATTATAACTAATACATTTACTGTTTTACTAACACAGTCAGTAACAGTGGAAATTAGCAACACAGGCGATTTAATGGCAATACTTATAATAATAATGGGGTTGAGAAATTTGACCTTGGAATGCTTCTCAATTTTTATTATGGATTATTTATGTATTTAGCTTTTAGATATGTAACTGACATGGCATGGGTAAAAGCATGCTCTAGTCATGGCTGTGTGGTTTGCTTAACATACTTTTGCCCAGTATTGCACTATCTGAGAACCTGTGTTGCATTAGGCTGGGACTGCCTTTATTTGGGAGGAATGTGACGAATTTGCTTATAAGAAATGGTGAATCCCTTGTAGGTGCAAAACAGATGGATGTAGGAAGGGAAGAAGGATGCTTAAAACCAGAATTTTGCATTAACCCATTTGAAGAGAAATTTTAGAAAAAAATGAAAATATATGAAGCAATTATGTTAATATTGATGATTGGTGGAATTATGGATCCATCAGAGGAATTTTAGGAGAGTTAGGAAGAAAATAATCTTTAGAAGTATTAAACTTAACTAGGTTACATCAACTCCATGAAAAATTGTGTCGAAATCTGAGTCTGTAGAGACAGTCATAACAAGAAGAGTTGTAGATTGATCAGAGCAGTGGAAGCAGACTTCAAAGCAATTGAGAAATGCATTGTTGATTTATAGAGCCAATATAGAGCTAATATAGTATAGTATAGAGCCAATATTTCTCTTGGTTGCTTTCATCCATATCCTGCAAAGTTTGACTGCAGGAACATTTCAGCAAGAGAACCAAGCAGAACCTTTTTAGATGTAGTCTGAACCATTTGAATGTAGTCTAAACCATTGGCATGTTTTATTGGACTTGAATTTAATCTGAACCTTTGGCATTTTTTATTTTTACATGAAAAAGGTTTAGAAAGTTTTGGATGTTAATCTTATATTTAAAATTTTTCAGCATCAAAAACATACAGTGTATGGTTAACCTAAAGAGATACTTTAAGGAAAGTTCCTCACATCTTAGATTCACTGGGAGTGCAACTGAATCTGCATACAGACTTTCAATTTTAGATGGTCTGGATGCTCTTGAGCATAGTTAAAAGCCATTCCTTGAGAAAGATTCTGCTTGAGTCACAGCCCAAAGAGATCATATAGTCTGTATTAATATTCCTTGAAACTTTCAAAAGTACTTTATGTCCTTAGACCACTCCAAGGGAGATTAGGCCTTTTTTTGTTTGCTTTTGAGATTGCCCATTTTCCCCTTGAGGATTTTTCTGTTG
Source organism: Panulirus gracilis (assembly GCA_032361445.1). NCBI lineage: Eukaryota > Metazoa > Arthropoda > Malacostraca > Decapoda > Palinuridae > Panulirus > Panulirus gracilis. The sequence goes on along the minus strand of JAUUEG010118030.1, from coordinate 5,504 downwards.
CTAATTCCTATTTTCAGGAGTTTTAGGATTAGAGAATGTTTAATTTAAGAAGAAAAGATCATTACCATATCTCTTTCAGAAGTGTGTTTGTTTATGAGTGTGCTAGAGTGGTTGAGTGTTACATAAGGGAGTAGGAGTTCACCCACTTTTTAAGACTGAATAGCATATCTCCAGGACCTTGCCTGTCATTTCAAGATAATTTTTTCTCACACACTGTCAAATGTTTATCCTTTTCCTTCATTGGCACTCCCAGTAATTCCCAGTGGGACAAAGTTTATGGCATTTAACTGGACCCACACCATATAATTCGAAGGTAAAAGTTCAGGTATATCAGTGATCTAGTAACTCAGGGTAAAAGTTAATGTATATCAGTGATCACCTCTTAAAGCTTATGCCTTACTTTACAGTTTGGCTCCAGTAGTTCTGCTTAATTTGTGGATGCCCACTGGCATACTCTTGCATCCTAGTTTTGCCATACATTTTCTTTTTTAGGCTTGACAGTCTTAAGAGACATTTCACTGTATGCATGTCTCTACAATTTGAAGGCTTCAATCTTGAGGGAGAAATATACCAGGCAAGAGCTTCAGAGGGTAAACTACTTGTTTTTAGCAAGATCTGTATATAGCCATGAAGTCCACTGGAACACCATCACTGCCATATTTTGTCTTCCTGAGGACAGCTCAGGGTTACACAGTTACTTCAATTGCCTTGAGATCCCAGACCTGGATTTTTTAACATCATGTACAGCAACTTCTCAGGAGGATCTTTTTACAACCTAATGCATGACTTGGTGATGTAACAGGAAAGAGATTACTCTAGGGGTTTTGGGTGGTTGCTTCAAATAAAGATGGACTTCCCATTCTGTAGATTACCATATAGTAGGGCCCTTGTTGGGGCTATGGAAGTCCTGTCTTTCCTATATTAAGGAAATGTTGGCTGATACTTTTTTCATCTCCCATGGTAATCAGACTTGGTATATGGATTTTTACTGTTGACATAATTTTTACTGTTAGGGACATACTATGGCTATCCTGTAAGAGATACACAAGATTCTTTTTGAGGTAATGATAGGGTTCTTTGCATAAAAGCTTTCAGAGGTCAGGTTTATTCAATGAATGATTTAGTTTATGTGGTATGTTGCATGGATAGTTGTGTGGTTTCCCCATTTCCTCAAAGCTTCTTCTTCAGGAGTATGCTTTGTCTGGATAGATGACAGCCAAAACGGAATGGTGTCATAAAACTTTCAGTCTGGAAAGACCTCTTCGTTTGTTGTCCTCTCCTCTGGAGTGGTAGCTTAGTGGATCTCTGTGTCACCAGAGCCATGTTTTACTGCTAGTTTATGTTTTTTATATAGTTTAGGATTTTTCTGAGGGTTTAGTCATGGAGGTAGTTGCAAGTGGGATGACACTTTCATATCAGAGGTGCTTTCAGCTTGCCATTCTCCTTGGTTTTTACCCCAATCATTTTTCCTTGATTATATGAAGGTCCTCCAACTTTCCTGGATTCTGGATTTTACATGTTTAGTTTTTCTTAGACCCTTAGCAGGCAAAGGTTTTTAGCAGGCAAAGGTTTAAAGTCAGGAAACATCTGACCTTTTTTGTAATGTTTGCCCTTTTAATTTTAGATTTTTAAATTTTTTTTTAAGAATCTGATAACCTGGATTTAACCATTGCTATTTTGAAGAGTTTTCTAGCCCTTGTCATCACTGAACAAAGGTAGTAGCACTGTTGCCTCTTGAGGGTGTCCTTTAAGAAGTCTTGTCCCTGAGTTTAGATTTTCCTCTTCCAAAGTGGCATATTTTGAGCTTTACTTCACTGGACCCTCCACAGAGGACACTGGTTATCTTTTTCGCCCTTTGGCCCAAGTGGGAGCATTGTTGTAGAGCTTTTACAATGTTTTTCTATTTCTCGGATAGTTATCTCCTTACTGTGATGTGTGAACTCTTGGATTTAAAGCCCTGGGTTCTAGAAGGAGAGGTAATGAATATCATGCTTGTAAACACTAGATCGTGTCTTTACAGACTTATGTTGGTTTAGATTAATCACTACCCCAGTTTTGTATTAGAGTGGAAAAAAGTATAGTGAAGCTTTTCATATTTGGATTGATGCGGTGAAGTTTAGCAGGGCCCCTCTGCAAGAAAGAGATCATGAAATAATCCACTTTGTGGATTTTAAATTTTGTGATTCTGGGAATTCCTTCTTTGGGATGATTGCTTAATCAATCTTTTTATAATTCACTCTTGATGGTTTTATGCTTTGGTTATTTACTTATTTGAGGCTTTAGTACTCATATCCAACTTTCAATGGGGGTAAGCCTCTTGCTTACACAACAGACCGCGAAACAGAAAAGTGTAGGTTTTGAGAGTTGAAACACATTTTCTGTTCAAGGCATGTAAGCTTTTTATATTTTTTCACCCTGTCTGGGTTTCACTTTTTTTTTTCCAAAAGAAACATTTCTCCTCTTACCTTTTGTGACTACCTTGGATTGGTACCTGTCATCTGTAAAATGTGTGAGCTTTGAGTGGTTAATGAGCTGTGGGTCAGTAGAATTAGCTTGTTGGTGGTTGCTGACTGGCCAAGGATGGACCCTGATAGCCTGGCTTCAGTTACAGATCCCAGTGAGTTGTTTGCGAGTGTAAGTACAATCTGCTTTCTTGTTATGGAATATGAGACTGGATAGGGTCCAAGCCAGTATATTTCCAAGAATTGTATTTCATTCCTATGGGACACTGCTTTGGAGAGAAAAGATTTATGGCTTAGTAAACTTATTTCTTTAAAACTCTTTAATTTCTCAAGTATGGCATGCCTGTTGCCAAGCACTTACTGAATTCATGATTTTGCCCAATTATGGGTATTAGTATTGCCAAGGGGACCACATAGCGAGGGAATGAGTAACAGCCTAACCATTGGAGTTTTACTTTAAAAGATTGTTAGTTTTATTTAAACAGTATTACATTTGTAATTCTTCCTCTTCGGATACAAAAATTTACATTGTAGACTAAAGCAGCTATAGGTGGTTGCAAAAAGTTGAAGTTTGGGGATGGCATTGAGTTTGTTAGGTAGGAGGTTGTTGATAACAGCCACCCAGGGTGGTACTACTGTCCTGACTGAGGAGTGTTAAAGTGTTGCCGGGAACTGTCTTACACTCTCCATGTCAAGATTGCTGGTTTTACTTTCTGTTTCATCATAACTGGACTACTGGGCTAGTCCTACCTTCTTTTTCTTACAAGCATCACACACCTAATCAAACCTTGCTTATTATTATTACTTTGTTCACATAAGTACTCATGCCAATTTCTGTCTACTCAAACATTTATAAGTATTATCATGACAGTCCATCAAATCTATGGCCCCTAGTCCCTGGCATCATAGGGTGCTAAGAATCTCTGGGTTTCTGCCTGACTCTGCTGCCAATGAGAGGGAGGGCTCTGGCAGTAGTTGTACTGCCCCCCCAATGACCTTTCCCTCACTGTGAGACTTCCTCTTTTTCTATTCACTGTACCAACATTCAAGATGTCTTTAGTAACCTCTCCTCAGTTAGACACCATCTGTCTAGTTTTTTCCATACTATTCAATATTTCCCATGTTAGCGAGGTAGCATTTAGAACAGAGGACTGAACCTTTGTGGGAATATCCTCACTTGGCCCCCATCTCTGTTCCTTCTTTTGGAAAATTAAAAACGAGAGGGAAGGACCCCCCCCCCCCCAACTCTCCTTTTAGTTCCTTCTATGACATGCAGGGAATACGTGGGAAGTATTCTTTCTCCCCTATCCCCAGGGATAGCCATCTGTCTAGTACCTCTCCTGATATCGTACTTTTTTCTGAGATACAGTTATCTAATGATGTTCTCACTCGTCCCATTTTCAAATCAAATTATAACCACTCACGATTCTGGTTCAGTGGTGGTGTTTATGCTTATTCTCACATGCCTAAAGGACTTTGAGTCTCCAAACTTTGATGTTATGTGGCTCAAAGTCTGTCCCTTCTACTACACATGTCCTCTGTTTTTCTGTTTTGCCTGTTGCTCTTCCAATTCTACAAATTTTATATTCTTTGACTATCTAAACTCCTGCCATGAGACTGTGACATTCTCTCACCCACAAGCCGAGATCCTCCACCGCAGAGATTTCAACATTCACCGTAGGGAATGGTTTAATTCCTCCCATATGGGTCATGGAGGGATCAAAGCCCTCACATTCTCCATTCTCAGTGATTTAGAGCAGATTATATCCTACCCTACTCATATACCTGACTGGTGTGTCCACTCCCCTGATATTCTGGGTTTGTTTTTCATCTCTAGTCCATCTCACTGTAAATACACAGTCTTGCCCCCAATGGGTTCATCTGACCACACTTTCATAAATGTATGTTTTCTAATGGCACTTCCCCCTCCAGCAGCCCCTTTTAAGCATAAATACTGGCACCTGAACAAAGCTGACTGGAGTAGCTTGTGTAACTTCTTTTCTGACTTTCTTAGGGTAAGTTACTGTTTCTTATGTGGTGATGCTTCTGTCTCCGCCAGATGCATAACAGAGATTATTCTTTTGGGAATGGAAGCATTTTCCCCTCGTCATCCAAGACTACCTCTTCCAATCCATGGTTCAACCGTCTGTGTTCTTAGGACATTCAGACTGGGGACCAGGCACATTAGGCTTGGAAAAACTCTCCCTCCCCTGGCTTCTATTCATCTTTTATCACTGCCTGTAATCACTGCAAGCACATTATCCATGAGGTGAAGCATTCCTTTATTCAAAGGAAGTGTGATAAAATCTCCTCAATATTTACTGTGAGGTTTTTCTTGTCTTCAGCGAAAGGCATCTCTAACAACTTCTGTCTCCATAACTTTCCCTCACTTCTCCATTCTGATGGTACTATAGCCATCTCTCCCTTTGACAAAGCAACTCTCTTTGGTTCCTTTTTCTTTTCTAGCTCCACCTTGGATGACTCAAACATTCCTTCGCCCCTGATACTACTCTTACTAATTCTATGCCTCTTTCAGTAATCTCTTTTTGGACTGTCCTAAAAGCGCTTCTCTCTCTGGACTCTTTTTGGACTGTCCTAAAAGCGCTTCTCTCTCTGGACACATGCACGGAGTCCTGATGGCATCCATCCCTGTATACTGAAAGAGTGTGCCTCTGAACTTGCACCTTTGCATGCTCTTCTGTTCTGTTTCTGTTTAAGAACCAAAACTTTTCCTTTTTGGAAACATACTTTGATACATCCCATCCCTAAGAAGGGTGACCATTCTGACCCCTCTAACTACCATCCTATTGCTTTGAAATCTACCATTTCCAAAGTCTTTGAATCCCTCCTCAACTCCTATATCCATAAACACCTCGAAAATTAGTCTTCTCTCTGATTACTGGTATGGCTCCCATAAAGCAAAATCCACTGATGATATTCTTTTCTATCTTACCAGTGTCTGGTCATCCCTGAAAGATTTTTTGGAGTCACATGTAGTTGCCCTTGACATATCTAAGGCTTTTGCCAGGGTGTGGCATTGAG
>JAUUEG010117919.1:0-10817 GCA_032361445.1 Panulirus gracilis | reverse complement strand
TCTCCATGCAAAGCTGGTAGCAAACTAGATAAGTTATTTGCGTTTTTTTGTTTTTGTTTTGTTTTACTGTCTAGTATATTGTTGGTGGTTTCTCGTTCTTGGTTCTTGTTCTGCTTCTTCAGAACCATTTATGTTCATCTGTTGTATTGAGGTGGAGGCATTACAGGTTTGTCTGTCTTCTGCGTAGAACGGTCTTCATGCTTGTTATGCAGCCTTATGCTGAGATGCAGAATCTGATCACCTCGCGTGGTCAGTGTGTGCTCTGTCTCAGAGCTACACAACATGTTGATTAGACCGATGGTCATTAAATGTGCTGGAAGATAGTCTGTGAAAGAAGAGATAGAGGTGTTTACAGTGCTCTGATTTAGTGTACTCTGTCGTATAATACCTCTGTTTCTTTTTACATTTCTTGAAATTCCAGTCTTTTAATCGCGTGGATGCCAGTAGTTTATCCAGAGGCATTCGCCGCAGATATATTAATCTTAGTTACATTTTTTCACATTTGGAAGTTTAGTGTTATTTGTAATTCTTTCGGTGTTCTGTGTTTGTCCTTTCTAACGTTCAATGTGCTTCTTGATTTTCTCTAATCCTGTGCTGTTTGTCACTCAAGCTTTGCCTCAATTTTTTTTTGATATTTTGAGTGATTGCATCAGCGAGCCCCTGGCATAGAATTTCTTGCATTTTTGAAATTGTCTGGCGTAGCACCTACCTGAATCAGCTGCGTTGTATATGTTTACCAGACATTTAGATAGTGGAAAGTGGGAGGCAACGCAGGTTTTTGTTAGCATTATTTTCCCCGTGGCCTTTTTTCTTTTTTTTTCCGGCCATTTTGCATTCTCCTCTTGCATTCTATTTACGTCTGCCGAGTTGTGATAGCTGATGGCATGAGAAGTATCTTCAAGATCTTTAACCTGCTTTAACTTGATCCTCGTCCAGTTTTGAATTTCCTCCTCTGGAATGGTTAAGACTTTGCTTTTGTCTCTTCTTTGTATATTTACTGCTCCTCTTTATTCTATAGTATCGAGTTTTGATTTGCTGCACCCTCAAATTTTCATCCCCTTTGAAGTAGGTTTCTAAATGATTGTTGTACTTTTTCCACAAAGGTCTTATTGGTTCACTAGGAAGCGTCTGTATCTCAGGTGTACTTTATATGATAGGTTTAGCCGAGTAAGAAACTGATGGTATCCAGTTCTTGGAAGAATAGTATATGTCAAGGGATGAACACTAAATTTCACAAGTAACTTAATTTTTACTTTTGTTTTAAAATGTGACGTTAACGTGAGTAATTTTTAATACAATTATCGAAAAAGTTTTGAACATTCTCCAGCAGAACAGGTTATACCGACCATAAACCTCTTTCCTTTCTCGCATGTATTCATCACCAAAGGCTTAGCATAGTCCATTTTGCTCAGCCTCGAATGTAACCTTAGAAATAATTAGCTCTTAACTATATGCTCTCATGTGTACTTAGATTCTTAATTAATCAATAAGAATAAGTTGCAAAAATGATCCCTGGACGTATACGAGACGAAAGCAACGAAAACAGTGGATGGATTACTTTCGGTTTTGAGTTTTGTAAAATTCATGATCTAGATATACATACGCAGACAAAGCATTTCAGTGAAAGTATTAGAGTAGTGGAGGCCAGTACAGAACGTACAGTGGGTGGTACAATAGGAAGGTGACAGGTGGGACTGAATGGGGTTTGGGGACTCAAAGGGTCCCTCCCCCGTGAGGGGATGGAGTCTAGGATACTTCAGTACATGAAACATTGTTACAGGATAGAGAGGTGCTGATAGAAACAATAGAAATGAAATTGGTTGATAGTGTAAGATTAGAATGTCATACATCCACAGAACATCTTGTTAACATTCGAATAACAGTGTATACTGAAATGTACACTCGGATGTGCATTTGGGACAGGACACAGTAACGTATAGTCGTTAACATTGACAGCAATATTGGAGGTCAGAGGTACAGTACATGTTTGACAGTTACATAATATACTGGCAGTGGGCATGCTGGTAACATTTTAGGGCAGATTAACTGGCAGTGGCCATCCTTTTGGCTGCGGTCAAATCGAAGTAGGGTAGATATTTGTCCTTTTCTGTGAATCATTCGTGTTGAACTTTTTCTTTTCGTATAGGTAGGTACGTAGTGAAGTGAACCATTGATGTTTACCCCAGCCATGATGGTTCTAAGTAGATAACCCAGATTTAGTCAGCTTGTCGTGCGTTGTTGATGACGATGGTTACTTATTGCTGATTGGTTATTAGGCAACAGGTCATAAAACGTTATTGTTTATGTCCTTCGTCGTATGTGATGACTCTGTTTTCAGACTACGGATAGTTTTCCCACATATAAATGTAGAAAAAACGTCAACACGTGTACATAATGGTTACTTTCCCCCGTGGCTTTGTTTGGTCTGTTCTCACCTGTGACCACAGGAGCCACAGTCGCGTTCGGGCCCAGCACGCATTTGTTGTCTCGCTTTTAATTTCTCAGGTTGCGGCTAACTGTGAGGGTGACTATTTTAATGTCCAAAAAATTTGGAAGAGAATTGAAACAAGCAGGGGACACATTTATTATTTACTATTACCACAAAACTACTTTGTACCCAAACATCCGAAAACACATTGACCGAACGTGAAAAAGAAATAAATTCATTTGCAACAAAAAGTTAGTTGCCATTTACAATGCGTCAGTCATTTCAGTCGAGAGACTAACTTTACTGACAAACAATTCAAGAAACATTGCAGGAAAAGTACCCTCTTGAGTATACAAGCACATGCTGTTTACGTCCCTGGCCTCCTCACCTTGACACAGTAGAGTGGAGTGTTTGTTTAAGTAGTCATGTTGTGGTTCCACGTCCCGTAGCTGTGGGAGCCTTTGACCCACTGTCACAGTGGCGCCTTGTTCCACACCGACGGGGTCAGATGGTGGGTATAGCGTTGGTGTTGAATGATCAGGGTGGGAGAGTGATGCTCAGAAGACCAAGATGTTTGGTCGTAGCTGAGGTTACTGTCACCTGATTACCTCGGTAATATACCTCAATGTTAACTTTAATGATATTGGCCTTGTTTAATGGTTCAGCCGTTTTTTATATATTACCATTTTCTATCATGCATGTACATATTTTGAATTAAGTACTTCTATGTAAACGTGTCATTTTCTTGTCCAGTTATTTTCTGTATTTTAGTTTTTACAAAATTATTAGAAAATGTACCTTGAAACGAGGTATTAGAGCGCCACCGAGAGTAAGTGTCTCTTGTGTTACGCAACGGCATTATCCAACGGAGGAAAGACGCGGGGAAAAAAAATTACACAAAATATGAACATCACTTCAGTTATACCAGTGTGTAATTATTCTCTGTCTTTTTAGACAGATGTAAGTTAATGATATAAAGGTGATCTTGTATGTAAGGTGACGTGCGATCTGGACCTGGTAACAAAAACTAGAAACGTCTAGACTGGTCTCGCCTCGTTGAATTTTACAGATGACATAGATATATCACGTTTAAAGACAAACGCATTGCTCAGACAGAAATTGTACCGAGGGTTCCAATAACAGCTCACTGTAACCGAAATAGTTATTAAAGGTATTTGTGGCTATGTTGAGAGCAGCAGGTTGCTTGTCTTCAGATTCGCCAGGTCTATGTTTGGCACGGGCCACTGTGTGATTACTAACCTCACTCTGGATCTTATCTCAGTCTTTGGTTCTGCAACAGTATTTACGATCAACCTGAACTTTTGGAAGACTGTGACGACAGTTTCTTGATTCTGTCAATTATTGATTTAGCTGACCTGTTATTGATCTTGGTTCCAATTTTCACTTTATTGGAATGAGTACTATAGGAATGATTTAGGGAAGCAATACACTCGGATTCATACCAGCAACATTTGAAAAAGTGTTTGTATTCGATCCCTAGTTTATAACCGAGAGAGCCTATTGCGTAACGGCCCCTTCCTCAGTGTTCATAGCAGCAAGCTACAACGTAGTGATTGATATTTTTGTGGGCATAGCTGATCAGTGTTAGTAAGATAGAGCTCATAGTTCGTACATATGAACCAATAGCGGCCAAATCGTTTCGTCGGCCTGGTTAAGGCTCACTGTCATGTCGAACTGTGAGCGATCTTGAAACTTAACTTTGTTGCCTACCATTAGTTTGTGGAAATGAGGGTACAAAAGTTTTACTTGGTTAAATAAGGGAATATTACTCTCTCGTCTCATTTATGGCAGAAAAAAAGCAAATAGAACGAGTTGCAAAGCCTACTGCTTTTCGTTGAAGATCTCGGTGATTATCTAAACCATATGTCAGTTATTATTTACACATCCCATTTTGGGTGATGGGGGTGACGAAACGCAGAGACATCCAAGATTTGAGTCTGTCATTTATTTGTGAAGATCCTGCTGAACTGATTTATCATTCAGGGGAAAAAATAGTCTTTAGGAGCAAACCATATGTGGAGTCTAGTCTATTCGCTCGTGATATCGAAAGAGGATTTAACGAGAAACTGATTTCCTGGCAAGTATTACCAGGGTTCTGTGATGTGTGAATTAGGGAAATCTGTGGTTAGTATGTTTGGTCTTGGTATATTTCAAATAACCATTCTCTGCCTAGCTAGGCATAAAGTATCAAGAACAAAAAAGATGATATTTAGTGTTTAACTTGCATGATGGTGAACCAAAAATGGTATCAGTTGTTAAGAGGCTATAAAAGTAGCTCCTTTGTGAATGAAAATTGTGTGACGACACTGTATCTAGTTGTTATGGATATGAGCGTAAACGTTTGTATTGCTTTCTTTGAGAACCATGTGAACTGCAGTGACTGAGTTTTGTAATGATTATTTATCAAAATTGGTGACAAACAGGAGTTGGGTGAAGGGAAGTTGGTTAGAATTAGGAGAGAGATTAACATGTGGCGAATTTACCGCATTCCTGGTTGTAATTTTTCATGATTCATTATTCCATTTTCTACGGACATAGCAATGTGTTATTGTTCTCCGGATAATGAGAGGTGCAGGCCCACTGTGGATTTTGTGTGAAGAGTTGGTAGAAGATCCTTTATGATATTCCTGTTGGAACGTTGATCGTGAATTCGTGACACGTCCAGTGAGAACAATAACTATTTTTCAATTAGGAATCATAATTTTTTCCGTTTTCTTTCCGTATTCACCGCCGACAGAATCATGCATGGTACTCTAATTCATTGTATTATTTTCAATCTGTACTTTAGTCAAGTGTAATTCATAAGCAAAGATAAATGTAAAATCACTTCCCGGGTGACAAGGAAGAATGGATACATTTGCGTCATATCTCCTTCGAACACCAAGTGCGCGTAGCTGCATTGGCCACTAAGGCCGCCGCCTGCTGAGATACCACGTCCTTCTTACGCTTACTCAAGCAGTCTGCCCCCGACGTCACACTCAGACCACGACCAGACCCACTTAACACCACTCTGCCCCTCGATAATCTAATCACACTGGCGCTACTTCATGAATGCTTGGAATGTAAGCGTTCTCGTGGCGTATCTGGAACCCGTCAACTGAAAGTAGGAAGTCTTTGATTCTACGATTTTTCCTTGAAATCCATTTTGATTTCGTGTCACTAACTAACCGCAGCGGAGGGGGCTGGCTTAGATGTGCCGGGTGATAATTTTCGCGATAAATTGGAACTGCAACATTTACAGATGAATAACTTGGGAGGGATAGTGGCAAGCCTAGACTGTTGTACACAGCGGGAATGTCTCGAGTTTTTCCGGTTAGGTTACGCCTGGATGGTTCTGGCTCGGACAGGCGAGGCTGGGCTCAGGATAGGTTGAGCGAGGCTTCATCATGACCATGGTACGTGGAATCTAACGTATCTCAAGATAACTCCTGTAAAATCAGTTGGAATTGTTAGTTTATTATATGCGTATTTTTTTTCTGAATTACCGATTAATCATTTTTCATTTTACAAGACGTTCTCGAAAAGATTCAATGCTCTCTCTCTCTCTCTCTCTCTCTCTCTCTCTCTCTCTCTCTCTCTCTCTCTGTGAGAGTGTTTGTGTGCATATATAACTACTCGCTTACCATGGGGATTTAAACTACTTTTAAGCAAGTCTGATTTAACCAAACTGACACTACTACATCTCGGTTGAACATCAGCAGACACCTGTGTCATAATCACGTTGTTGCATAACGTGATTAATGTAAACGCTCCTCCAATGGTATGAAAATGATTTTTCAAATTAGGAAAATGAATTTATGGAGCAAACCTGAGGTTGTTGCCCGTCTGGACCGATCCCAGACGATGCTCTGGTTAATGGCGTGTTGCTACACCTTTATTATCCCCTTGGGCACGCCAGTACAACCCATCGGTATGATGGCATGATCTGTGAGCCGACCCTGAATGGTCAGGCCAAAGGCCTGCCTTGTGATTCCCACTGGTCGAATGATTGTGCTCAAGCGTCATACTGTTGTGCTCAGTCAAGGTTAATGCTTCAGTGTGAAGTTTACGACCACCAATTGAATAATCTAGAAGGCCTTCAGTTGTTCAAGATATAGCTAAGACCATACACGTTCTCATTGATATCTATCATACACGTTCTCATTGTACATATGGTTCTCGAGTTGCAGAACCAATTCGCGTACGTTAAAATAGTTCAGTACTGTATTTTTGTGGGTTTCAGAAAGGTAGACGCCAGGTGGACGAAGGTTTTCTTATCCATGAACTGTCGCCACTATCTTACGTTAGCTTCTCGTTCACTTCTGTTATGGCTTTCCTTCTGGGACACACATGAGGTAACACCTATCTCATTACTGCCATATCATCATATCTAGTTTAGGAATACGTAGAGAGGAGGAAGGCCATTGCAGCCTGCGTACAATAGAAGTCACAGTGATCAAGGTTGGTGTCTGGCGCCTGAGGTAAGGGTAGGCAAGACCTGATCCGAACACTGGGTGAGGCGGCGGACATGGGCTAGGCTGGTGCGACGTGGGTGGGAAGGTGGCGTTAAGTGGGACAGGCAATGGTGGTGGTTGGTCGTAGTGGTGGTGGTGGGTGATCGTGGCTAGCTCTTGGTAGGGAGTAAGACTGGGGATAATAGGATGGAAAGCATTTCAGTGAGTCTGTTTTGGAGTGACGACGCAGTTCAATGGTTCATTGTTTCATTCAAGAGAACAGAGGAAAATTGACCATCTGTGTAGGGAGATAATTTATTCATAGTTGCTTGGAAGCAGCTCTGTTAGAAATATTGATTGTAATGGAGGATTATGTTGTGTGGGTAGGGTCTGAGGTGGAGCATCGCCATGGCTGTGGTGGGGGGTGGGAGAGGTCATGGGTTGCTGCAGTTTTCATAACCTTGGGAGTGATGGCTTCTGAGGCCCGGTTGTGCTCCCAGCCAGGAGGAAGTGCCTTTGTCGGCCGCGTCTAAAGGCAATGTATGTGGGGAGGACAAAACAAACTCTTCCAGTGGTTGTGCTATGACGACCTAGCAATCTAACCTTTTCTGCTCATTTCTCCGAACTGAGGACACGAAATCCTCTGGATTGTGCAGGCCATCATGCTCACAGGTGGCACCGTGCTCATGGATCGTGCCATCGTACTCTAGTGTCGTGCCCAGTGCCCATACAGTTGTGTTCAGGGGAATGAGTTTACACTGGAGAAGTTTGGCGTGTCGGATGACATCACCCGAAGGGCGCGTAAACCGTGTGTAAATGACACTAGGTTTCTTTTTCACGCTATTACATCACGACATCAATGGGATGTACAACACTACAGGATTTTGATGCACTCGAATTCGGTGGGACTAATGTAATTGAACATAAGTGAATTGAAGGGGCTTGTTGATATAGAGAGTCTTCTTGTTTCTCCAGGTGCCTGATAAATATTTGAGGGAATGAATAAGAGCATTTGTCCTGACGTGCTTGAGGCGGGGCTACATGCTTGCCTCAACAAGGGCACTAAGATAAGGAGGGAGCTGGTTATTAGCTCTTCCTGTAGATGAAGTTGGAGGAGTGTTTTATGAAGGAAATTCTTAGAGTGGTTATTATGCTTGAATATCTATCCAGTATTAGCAATATGTGTACATCATAGGTTGGTTTGTGTGAAACTGATTATAGTACGTATGTGTTTGTACGTAAACACACATGATTACCTTATGAGTATTATTTGCTCTCGTATTGTCTCGTCTCTTAATTTGGTATATTGATTTTCTTAACCTTATGAATATAAACACATACATACACGCACCCCAGGAGGATGAACAGTTGCGTCGAGGGTGAACCGGCTGTTCTGTCCGGGATTCCAACCAGGGCTTGTTAGATTGGCGGGTCGCAACGCTAACCACAGCACGACAGAGGCTTGCGTGTGATTACCTCTTTGTAATTACACATTTGTATTGCAGGGGGAGGGAGTTTACACTCGTGGACACTGTCTACCATCACACCACGTTGTGTGTGCTGTCTGCATCAACCATGCCCTCAGATGTGTCAATAATGAACTGTTTCTTCAATTTAGGCGGCTGCCATTGGGCTGAAAATCCACCGTTGAGATATCACAATAGTGGGAAGTGTGTTTGTGTGGAATGTTCGAGTGATCTTTGGGTATACACAACACTGCAACCTTCCATAATATTCGGCAAAAGCGGCGCGGGAAAGAATATCAGATATGCAACATCTTAGCCGTGTAACCGTAGTGGTGGTAGGGCTGTTGTAGTTTGTGGTAGTGTGGGATGTAGCTGTTGATGGGGTGGAATGTTGTGGTTGGTGATGTTGTTGGTGGTCTAGGATGTTGTAGAGAATTTGATGGATGATGTTCCTGTTGGTTGATATGAGATGTGGTTGGTGATGCGATGTTCGAGAATATTGTTCGTGATCGTGTTCGATGTTTTGGTAGGTGCTGTTGGTGATGGAGTGGGATGTTGTCACTGATGATGTGGGATGTTGTATGTGGTAATGTTATTTGTGATGGTGTGAGGTGTAGCTGATGATTGTTAGTGATGTTGCGGCAGATGATTGTTAGTGATGTTGCGGCAGATGATGTGTTTTTGGTCATGGTGTGTGATGTTGTGACTGACTTTCTGATGGCGATCATGATGTTGATGATTGTGTGGAATATTTCAGCAGGTTATGTTGCTACTTGGGGTGGAATAGGGTGTTGTGGTTGGTGATGTTCATGGTTTGGGATGTTATGGATAGTGATGTAGGATGTTATGGCCTCCGATGTAGGTGATAGTGTAGGATGATTTCGATGATGTTGCTACTGATGGTACTGAATGCTCTGGCTGATGTTGATGATTGCATGGCATTTTGTGGAAGGTGATGTTTGTGGTGGTGGTGGTGAATGTTGTGGTTGTGATGTTAGTGGTTTGGGATCTATCGGTTAATGAGGTAGGTAGTGGTACGGGGTGACGCTGCTGGTGATGGGAGGTGAGGGTCCAGGGTGACGCTGCTGGTGATGGGAGGTGATGGTACGGGGTGGTGCTGCTGGTGATGTTGGTGATGGTACGGGATGGTGCTGCTGGTGATGTTGGTGATGGTACAGGGTGGTGCTGCTGGTGATGGGAGGTGATGGTACAGGGTGACGCTGCTGGTGATGTTGGTGATGGTACAGGGTGACGCTGCTGGTGATGGGAGGTGATGGTACAGGTTGACGCTGCTGGTGATGGGAGGTGATGGTACGGGATGATGATGCTGGTGATGGTATTGGATGGTGTAGGGCTTGTGATTTTCCTGGTGATGCAAGTGCCAGCTTGGGTAGTTATAACAGCAGATGATGTGGGATGTTGTGACTGGTGATGTTAGATATTATGGTGAGACTGGTGATGTTAGATATTATGGTGAGGCTGGTGATGTTAGATGTTATGATGAAGCTGGTGATGTTGACGAAGCTGTGGAATATTATAGTTGATGTTTCAGGTGATTGTGTGTCCGGTGATGTCGCGCGATTTCGTGGTTGATGATGATGGTAGGGGATGCCACTGATGTTGGTCATTTGGAATTGTTTGGTGATGTTCGTGATGATGTAGGATGTTGATTACAGGCGTTGGGTCATGTCGTTGCTGGTGATTTACAATAACCACGCCGGACAAGGTGATGTTCCCCGCTGTGGTCGTGAAGAAGAACCATCTCTTAAAGGCGGTGATCTTGGGTCGTATGTGAGGTCGGGCTGAACATCGCACATGCAAATGGTCTGCCTCGATCCTCGCGGTTAAGCATATAGGGAGGACACCCTCCCGCTGCTGAGAGACAAATGACTTCGGAAACACACAAATAGACTGCTCTTCGGCGAACTAGTTTTTGCAGGAGAATGTGCGTTCAGCAGGCATGTGGGAAGAGCGCGTATTCAGTGAATTGTTCCGAAGGTCTTGGCTGTGGCTTCCATATCAGTAGAGAGAGAGTGTGGTTCCAAACATTACAAGTTTAGGAAGGGCAAGGTGGTGCTCCTCCTGCCATTCAATTTGCAATTACTATCGTGGTGTCAGTGAGCGGCGGAGGGTGGTCTGGTGCGGGTGGGAGCGCAGATGCTACTTGGCTAGTGGGTGAGGTGTAGATGGAGGTGGTTAGACGATCAGTGGAGTGAGGAGGGGGGAAATGGCGATGACGGTGGAGGAGGACCTGAGATAGTTAAGCCGGGTGGTGGATGGCGACCAGGGTGTGGTGATGGTGAACGTGAGGTGGTACGGTGATGAAGAGGTTTAGAACGGGTCATCAAACGGGTAGATGTGATGGTGTGTGTGTGTGTGTGTGTGTGTGTGTTTTGGGGGGGGAGGGGGGGGTCAGACGACGTGGGGTGCAGATGGTGTTAGACAAGAATATGATTTATGCCCTGTAGC
>JAUUEG010117807.1:0-16627 GCA_032361445.1 Panulirus gracilis | reverse complement strand
AGGATGAACACTCTTTGCTCAGCCTCTACTTCTGTTCTAACTTTTAGAAATTGAAATATAGTAAGGCAGGGGATTCCACATCCCTACTCCCACCCCTCTTACACTGCTAATATGCCACACTATGACTAATGCATCAGCATTAGTCTGTTCTTCTAATATGCCACACTACTACTATGCATCAGCATCAGTATACAGGGCTTTCATTTTATCAGTACCATCATCTGACATTCCTGATCTCTCCTTACTGCTGGTGGGGACGATCTGTCCCTTTGCCTCATTTGGTGTATCTTGTTTTTGCTTTTTTCCCCTCTCTTCTGTCTCTCAGTCTTGATGAATTATACATCGAATTCTTATTTGTTTCTAAGTTCCCCTAGCCAGCCCAAGTACCTCCTGGCTAGATAACTCAAAATCAGATGTAACTATGATTAGTCATCCTTTTATGTCTTGATTATGACCTCTTATTATTTCCTCTATTACAGAAATTGTATTTACTAATTCTGTTGCCTCTAGTAGCCCTTTAAATGACATCTTGTCTCTCAGGTGTATGTTTGTCATTCTCTTTAAAAATAATTGAAGATTTATACCCACAAGTCTCCTGGTTAACTAATCTTTGTAATTTAGGTGTCATCCAACTTAATGTTAAGTTCATCAGTTTTGATACAGCAGCCTCTGTGCTTTTGGCTTTCTGTATAGTTTCCATTTTTGCTAACAAGCTGTGACCTTGTATGCTCTGCACTTTTCTAAACTTTTCATCTACCAAACCATAAATTTTTTCTGATTGTTTTGCCTCTAACAGTGCATATTATTTTACCTACAGCCTCATTCAAAGCCCTGGGTACTTAAAGTTTCATAGTCCCAGGATCCTTTCCCTGTATATCAGTTGACATGTTCTGAGTTTGTTGATAAGCCCCAGAAACTGCACCTCTCTACCTACTATTTTCAATAGTTTCTTGACTCTGTCAAACCTAATAGTGATAGTGTCCATTGAAGAAAGACCCTGAATAGTTTAGGGGAATCACTGTGCTGTGGTAACTCCCTAAATTATCATTCAAAGAGTTTTAGGTTTAATCAGTAGGTTGGCCAGATTCGACAGGTGTCATTAGCTGTGTGTGCTAGGCAGGACACTCTGCTTTGCTATATCCAAAACTAAGGATTGCCTTCTTAACTGGGAGTTTGCCACCCATGAAGAGTAAAGGGTAGAAAAAAAATTGTCTTTACCATTAGGAAATTAGTAAAGCAGTGTTCCTTGCCATATTATGAGTTTTAAGCAAGAATGCAACAGATGTATTTTCCTTGCACTGATAGTACTTTTTAACCATACATTTAAAAATGTTGATGTGAAAGTTATGCTTGCTCAATGAAATATATATTTTGCTTTGTTACAGAAACCTGTAGCAGGATCTAGTCCTAGACTGGAGATCAACCGCTTAGGTCCTGAATCAAGTCACACTGGACCTGAACCAAGCCTCTCTGGTCATGAACAGAGTCACTCTGGACCTGAATCAAGTCGTTCTGGACCTGAATCAGGTCATTCTGTATCAGGAACAAGCTATACTGGAAAAGGGACAAGTCATAGTGTGCATGGGGCTAGTTCTAAATCTAATGCTGGATCTGGACATAGTTTTAGCTTTTCACATGGTGTGATGGGACCTAGGGGTGAGGGTCAAAATTCACCTGGACATGGAATTAGCACAGGACAATCACACCGACCATCATTAACATCTAAACCTGGATCATCTGATTGGAAGAACACGAGAGAGTCGAGAGGTAGAGAGGGAGAAAAGCAAGAGTTGGGACAAAATGAAAGAACAAAGGAGAGAGGAATTGAAATGTCAAGGGAAGGTAGTTATGAGAGAAGTCGGGGAAGAGAGCATGATCGAGGTGAGGCAAGACATAATGAAAGAAGTAGAGAATGTAGGGGGGAGAAAAGTAGAGAAAGAGAATATGATAGGAGTAGATCAAAAGATTTTGAAAGAAAAAGAGACCATGATTTAAGTAGATCTAAAGAAGGTGAAAGATTAACAGAAAGGGATGGTAGGATTAGAACCTCAAATGAAAAAGACTATGAGAGAAACAGAGAGAGGGGCAGCAGCTCTAGGGAGAGAGAAAAGAGCCATGATTTTGTTAGAGGAAACAGTTCTCAAGAGAGACACATTGATCGCAATAGAGATAGAGATTATCCCAGAATGGAACGCCAACATAGCCAAAATGAACATGATAGAAGACAGGTGGATAGTAAAATGTCTTCAAAGAGGAACAGCCTGCTTGATCTTCCTATGCCACCATCAGCAACTAGCCATAATATGCCACATCTTTTTGGAGATATGGCAAACGTAGGTCATCCAAATTTGGAAAAATTCCAGAGCTCCAGAGAGAAACTCCAAAGACTTTTTGGGATATGTGGAGATTCATCTAGACCACCAGAAGGGGATGCTAGTACATCAACAGCATCTCGATCACGTGGCTGGAGAGATGAGGTTCGAGCAAGAGGAGACCAATTTTTCAGTCAAAGAAGTTCTGGTCAGGTTGCACTTGAAAGTGTAGATGATAAAGGAGACCATCATCACCAGAGACATAAATCTCAACTTGATGACAATCCTGTAAGGGTGTCACAACATCCCAGTACGGGAAGGGAATATTCTCATAACAGAAATAGTGACCCAAAGGAACAGGGACATCATTGGAAAACTAGTAGTCCACATTCAGGCAGTTCCCACCAAGTTCCTGTGCAACAGAACCCCAACTCAAGGGAAGATCAAGGCACCCCACGTGATACACCTTTGTCTCCAGATCAGTCTCCTAATTGTGGTTTTGGCTCTGTAGATACCCCTCAGTCTCCTGATATGGAGGCTTCATTCAGTCCAACAGTTTCTTCAGAAGAAAGTACACCAATAAAGACTATTCCTCTGGAGAATCTTCAACAGAAAGGTGTCGATCTAGAAGCAATAAAGAAAGCTCTTGCTCAGATTCGTGCAAGTGAGAAACCTCATCCAAGCACTTCAAACTCTGGGCAAGGCCCATCCTACCGGTATGAGGATTTTGTAGGTCCTCCAAAATCAAAAGCTGATGAAGACGAACCATATGATCCTGAAGAAGTTTGGAATAATCATGATATGGAAGCAAGAGATTCCCAACACCATACCGATGTAGCATCTCCATCCACATCACTAAGTCAAAAGGATGTTGATCTCCGGCAAATACCAAAGAGTATGATATCACTACCTCACAGTTACCAGGGCAAAGCACAGGAGAGTCAGAGTCACCATTCTGGTCATCATGTTTCACATGCAAATGATGCACCAAGAACACTAGACTCTGGAAGTACTTTAATTGGTTCTGTTTCAAGCATACCTCTTCCTGAAAGGCAAGTCACTGCTGTTCAAGTATGTGACAAGTCAGCCAGCCATATTCCTCTAAGTCAGTCAGGTAGCTCAAGCACACATGCTGTAACCTCTGGAGCTGGATGGTTTCAAGGCACTTCCACCACAAGGTCAACTGATTCTCATAGTAGTGACATAGATATGAGACTTCAGCAGCATCAGCATTCATTACCAAAGTCACATCAGCCTCCTGTATCTAAGGCACATCATTCTCCTTTACAGTCATCACATCAGCCTCCATTACCAAAGTCAGATCCACCTCCATTACCAATGGCACATCAGCCTTCATTGCCAAAATCCAGTCAACCTTCAGTGACAAAATTGCATCAGCCTCAAATGCCAAACCCACAGCAACCTTCTTTATCAAAATTACAACAGCCTTCATTGCCACAGCCACGTCAGTCAACTTCATTTCAACCTCCATTACCAAAGTCACCACCCCCTGAACCACATCCGCCTCAGAGCCCTTCTGTCACTCAGTTACATCCAGCAAACAAACGACCAGATGAATTACCAGACAAAGATGGACATAAACATTTAGTAAGCAGATTAGATAATATTCGTTCACGAATCGCACTTCAGGCTGGTGAATTGATTAAACCTGGTCAGCAGGGCGTAGCTGCCACCCAGATGGAAAGATATAAGTTAAAGAGACAAACAAGTGGTGTACCAGAGGTCAAGTCCCCAACTCATACTTCTGGCATAACAAATATCAAAGAGACTCTTTCTACTAAGTCAGAAACAAATGTAATGGGTAAAGAATCTGCATCTGTCCTTGACATTCTTATACCAGAAAATATGGTAATTGATGAAGTGGAAGAAGGAACACTAGCTTTAAGGGACCCACGTCAAGTTAATCAAAGTGCCTCCACACAGGTTCCAAGAGATCCAAGACTTAAGCCTCAAGAGCAACCTGTAGAGAATGAGGCCGTTTCGAGTATATCACGCAGTCGAGATCCAAGACTATCTTCAGCTTTGACTGGAGGTGGATTATCAAGTTTCAGAGATCCTAGACACCAGAGTAATCGTGATCCTAGGCAGGAATCGACAGGTTTTTCTGGTAGCTTAATTAGGGATGGAAGAGATGATCCTGGAAAATTTTATGGTGTTTCTAGCTCTTCAAACAGAGATCCAAGACAAGAGCCAGGAAAGTATCCTGTTACATCTGGACCTCAGATTAGGGATCCTAGGCATGAAACTGCAACATATATTGGTGTAACAGGAACACCAGTTCGTGATCCAAGACATGATTCTGGTAATTTTTCCAGCAGAGGAAGTAGGGACCCTAGGCAAGAAACTGGAATATACCCACCTATTGGAGGATCCCAGTATAGAGACCCACGTGTAGCACCTAGAGCAGATAGACCCTCGGGTAGTGTTTGGCAGTCACAGCAAGTACCTGCGATACCTGGAAGTAATCCTACACAAGCACCTAACCCAGCCTTAGGGGCAGTGGATCCCCATCCTTCTCAGTCAGCCAGTGGGTCCTTAATTGGACAAACCTTCACATGCCTGATGATGAGAGGCTTGCCTCCTTTTACTACGTCTAATCACATTTATCACTTTTTTCAAGAATACATATTGCGAGATATGTGTATTGAATTAGATAGCCGATATCAGTGTAAGGGCACAGCTTACATACACTTTCCTAGTCATGGAAGTGCCCGTGAAGCATTGGAATTAATGAATGGTCACATTTTACGGGGCTATCCAGTAACACTGAGGATATGTACTGTAGGAATTCTTCGCCAGGCTAAGAATGCTTATGAGCAGTTAAACCGTGATAGGGAAGCTCAGTTGGGCATTCCTGAACGACCCAGAGGAAACGGCAACCCATTTTTCAAACCTCGACCAAAGGAACAGTCCAGTCAGGTATTACCACCCAAATCTGTGTCTGCAACATCTCAGACAAGTGTAGAAAAGCCTTCTTCATCTGATAGCAAGGAACAAGAACCTGATGAAGGAGTTGGTGAAGTTGGTGGAAATACTACTCAGTATTCAGAATTGTGTGGGGTTAAGGTACCACCAAAATCATCAGGTGGGATATTAAGCTTCAAGATTCCAAAGATTAAGAAAGAAGTATCTTCACAAAAGGATTCAAGTAATGATGAGAACAAGAATAAGGCTGAAGCATCTTTAAAGAAAAGTGCTCCAAGTGAAACTCTTTCAAAAAGCAATAAGGACGTTAAGGTCTTTGGAAAAGATTTGTCAGAATCAGATGATGATTTGCTTGAGATTAAAACAACAAATAAAAAGAACAGAAAGTTCAAGAAACTTGTTATTCACTCTGACTCTGAGTCAGAGGCTGAGAATGAAGCAAAGAAATCAGCTGCTTGTAAAACTAGAAATGATGCAGTTAGCACTGCCAGTGATAAAGATGATGATGATGAAGATGATGATGACGATGAAGATGATGATGATGACGAGGGGTACATGGTTATAGATGAAACTGCAGTGTCAGACATTGATGAAACTGAAGAGTCAGAAGTAAGCTCACAAGTATCTGAAGAACCTCTTGATCAGCTTTTGCCTGTCAAAGCTAAAGAAACAAAGAAGAAGCAAAAGAAAGGAAAAAGTAATGTTGGAAAACAGAAAACAAAGAAAAGGGCAACAGGATCCACTAAGGTTAAAAAGAAAGCACAAGCCAAGACTGATACTACTGTAAGAAAGGTTCGTGGCAAAAAAGCCTCGGACAAGCCAGAACTGAACTTGCATCCTTCTATAGGATTAAAACTAACCCGCCATACTCAGGGGGAATTGGAGGAGTTGATTTCTGAGAAAAAGAAGCTTAAAGTGATAATTCCTGTTCCACATAAACTTGTAGTTACCTTATTTGATGAAGATAAATTGAAAAAGAGAGGTGGAAGGCGAAAAACTGCAGATACCTCTCCATCTGCATCAGTATCTAGTACTCAGAAAATTAAAGAACCGCTACCGACTTTGAGTACTGAGACTGTTTTGCCCGTTACTCAAGTTATTGCAGTACAAAATGTTGTTAAGGAGGCAAACCAGGACTTAGGTGTTGTTTCTGAATCAGTTGAAAAATACTGTAAACAAGGTAAGGAGAATGATTCAGATGAGGAAATGTTCCTTCCGGTTAATACAAATTTACACAGTGCCCTGAAAAGAGAAGTAGCCATTGGTACTCCAACCTCAAGGAAAGGTAAAAAAAGGAAAATTGCCAATCTACCACATACAGTGCAGATAAAGAAAGCAAAAACAGATTTTTTTGGTATTCATCCTGCAAAACTAGATAATGTATCTGACAATGCTGGTACGTCAGGTGAGTACCAGAATAAAAATTCTAGAAAAGCAGCAAAGCGAGCTTTAACAACCCCAACCAAAGTTTCCGATAATAAAAAGTTATGCTTGGATGGTGAAGGTACTTTAAGGGGTAGAGAAGATAGTTCTCATCACTTAGATTTATTTGAAAGTGATGTGTTATCAGATGATATGCCTGACCTAACTCAGATTACCCCGAGTTTACTGGATGTAGATCCAACTATTAGTAATGCTCTGCCAAATGCATCTGTACTTGCTAGTGTCTTAAGTCCACCACATGTAAGTCACCAAATGAATGACAACATTATCCAGCCAAAGGATGATTCAGGTGATGACTGGTCACCTGGAAAGTTGCAAATTGTGGAGGAGGAAAAATTACCTGATGATATTGCTGACCCAAAAGCCAAGGAAGTTGACAAAGAATTGGATGAAGTGATAGACATAGTTATTGAAACTGGGGAAAGAAAATGTGATACTGAAGTTGCTGTTACTGATAAACCTAAAGTAAGCTGCAAAGGAAAGGAGACTGCAAATGACAACCCAGTTGTTAAGCAGGAAGAAGAACCTGGAGATCCTGCAAAATCTCAGGTGATTGGGAAAGACTCGGATGAAAATTTTAAACAGAATGTAGGAATATCATTACCAGAAGCCATACCAGGAAAAGCTAAAGTCATTGTAGAAGAAGGAACTGAAAAAATTTCAGTTAAAGCTTTACCTGGGAAGTCCAAAGAAAAAAAAGTTAAAGAAAATATTGACTCTACAAAGTCATCAACAGAAAAATCAATTGAGGTAAAGGCAGAAGCTTGCAGTATTGATACTAAAAGTGACAAAGGTGCACCATCTGTAAACATAAAAGAGGAAGAGAGCATAGATATTACAGAGCAAAAAAAAAAGTCATTACCTAGAGTAGACTCTGTAGATTTGCACGGATCTTTAGATGTAAAAGCAAGCATAAGTCAGGGTCCATCTTCCAGAGAGACTAAAAGTTTAAACTCAGATAATATTCATTCATTGGAAATAGGGACTGAAACAGGGGATGAAGAAAAAGGAGTTTTTATGAATACAACTGAAAGCCAAAATGAAAAATTAGACACAGTCCCTTTAGTAAGTAGCACAAAAAGTGTAACAGAATCAAAGGTAGACATAAATTTTAGCAATGTCGAATTAGATACTGCCCAGTCTGTCAAAACAGATGGAGATATTGGTGATAGTACATTAACTAGTGAGGATGTGGATGATGGTGATGATACTGCCAGTGTTGGAAAGGTGAGCACTAGTAGCTTTGTAGATGATGCATCTGTTGTGTCTAGTGAAGGTCGTGAACTTAAAACTCCAGAGTCTCAGGTTTCCAAAAAAGGAAAGAGAGGAAAATCTCTTGCATCAGTTGAGTGCCGAAGAGTGACTCGAGGCTCAATAGTGGAGCCTTTAACTGCAGAAATTGTTGAATGGGATGATGGAGGGTTGGTGGATCTATTTCAGTGTGACTTATGTGATTATGTTGGTAGACACCTGGCTAATCACTTGGTCAACTTTCACACAGAAAGGGAACTGCCATGTGAGTTCAAAAAGGAAGACTTCCCTCCAGTAATTAAAGATCATGTTGGCCCTCCAAAAGAAATAAGTAAGGATGAATGTATTCCAATAGACCTGAGCTGGATTCCAACTAACATGAATTTTGAGAAAAGCGTAACGTGCAAAGATTGTGACTATATATCTAATAGTCGTTTTGACTTAATTTATCATTTCCTTGAACATAAACCTAAGGCAGCTTACAGCGTATACCATTGTCGTCTTTGTAACTACATGTCTGAAAGGAAGGATGACTTTTATAACCATGTTTCTAGTCACACAGGAGAATATCGCTACAGATGTGAACTCTGTGGTCACCGCACATATAAAATGGCCCTTCTGCAGGCACATCATAAGGATTGTCATACACAGCCTGAAAATTTTTTTATATCTTCAATGATTGAAGAAGATGGTTGGCTTTATATCCATGTCTGTAAAATTTGTATGTTTGTTAGGATTGGTTTAGATGCTGCTGAGGAACATGTGCAACATCGTCATGGAGGAAAGGGAGACATTCATAAAGCCAATATGAGTAGGCATATTGTATTGCACTCTGACCTTAGAAAAATTTCTGTTGAATCTGAAGGAACCCCTGTTCCACGTCCTAAGTACAAAGGAAAGAAAAAGAAGAAAGGCAAGAAGGGTCCAGATCTTGAGGTTTTTGTAGGAGAAGAGGAAGTGGATGAGAAAGGAGAAGTGGAGGAGAAAGCAAAGCAACTTGTGGATAGAATAGCTTTAAATATTCATACGACAATGTCTGTTCAAGAAGCTCAGAAGAGAATGTCTTTGCTGAACTCGATTAGTAAAAAACTAGATGAGGCAGAGGAAGAAAAGAAAGGAGAAATATCCATGGAAGTAAGTAATCAAGAAGAGTCATCATCATCTCCCACCTCTCAGTTGTCTAATGTAAAAAACAAAAGTGAAGCAAAAGGTAGATTTTTTAATGAAAAAGAAAATACACAGGATTTTTTAGATGAAAAAAACGAAAAAAAACAAAAGGAAAGTATAGGAAATGAACATAAATCAGTTACAGATAAATTGGAGGATACTGTTATTGGAGATGCTACTGATGACATGCAAGGAAGTCTTGCAAATGAGGATAATGAATCAGATGAAAGTGATAGTGAGTCTACCATGAGTGCAGTTGATCCTCCTGAGATATTGGATGATGAAATGTTAGCAGCAGGCAGAGGTTTTCTTCAGGACACTATTAGGAAACTTTCTGCTAAGCTAGAGGAAGATGCAAAGAAAACTAAACTAATTGTAGCAGCGAAGGAACAGGTGCAGGCTAAGAAGAAGCATCATACAGAAGCCACACCTGATGGTCAGTGTATCAGTTCCAGTAATACTCATGAAGAAGACAGTGACTCTGACAATTTAGTAATATGTGAGGATGTAGATACTGATTTGAGAGGGGAAATTACAGCCACAGATGATCCTCAGGCAGGAGGAAGTTCCAAGGATAAAAACACTGATGCAGTGGGACCTGTTGGACCTTCACTTCAAGATTCAATTCAGTCAATTCTTCGAGAGGCATCTACACAAAACCAACAACCACCCAAAATGCCAAAGTTAAGAATTCGTCCTGCACACCAGCTCCTAGAACCACGACATTCTTTTAAGGTAAAATATACATGTCAATTTCTTTAACATTTTAGTGGAACATGTTTTACATGATTGATGAGTAGTAGATGTGTTATTGCATATGTGAATTGTTATAGTAAGTGAAAATATTTGAGGGGTCATTTGCCAGTGGACAGAATGGGCAGAGTGATTGTGTTACTTTATGAAAACAGCGCAAAAAATCATCCACAGCCATGAGTATCAGAGGAAAGTAGATAGGAGTATGATGATGGTCATTTTGCTAGGAATATTATTGCAGAAATGTGATAAAGCCATTGCAACAGTTATGCACTTGAATAGACTCATTTTCTAGCAGATGGAATGAGATCATGGAGATTACTGAATCAACTCCATGAGAAAGGGATCTCATTGGTAGGGTCATATTTGGGGAAAGGTTTGGTACAACAGATGACTGACAAATTACATTTGAATTGGTTTCAGTATTGCTTTTACTATTGAACTTGAAAATTTTGAATAGGAATACCATATTTTAGGTGTGAATTTTAATGATCGTCACAGTGCTCTTGATAAGCTTGGGTGATATAGTAATAGAAAATAAAATGAACATTACTTGGATAAGGTTCACTGCAGCATTCAAAGTAATAGATGGAACATGGTTACCAGTGTGTTGTAGCTGTTCAGTTTCTAGAAATACGCCAAAATTTTTGAACATTGAAATACAGAACTGCCTGATTTTCAAGAATATAGCTTGGAAGATACTCAAAGGAACAATAACCACCAATGAAGGATAAATTGAGTGACTTTTTACGAGAAAAAACATCTGATTGGAAGTCAGTATGAAATTTATGCTAGAAAGGAAAAGCAGTTTAAAGGATTTGCTTATCCTGGAAACAAGAATGTCATTAACTAGTCAGTTGGTCCATTCTTCATGGAAAATGACAACTTTTTTTTTTTTTTTTACAATTTCTGGCAAAGGATTTCATATAATTTTGTAGCTTTTACTTACCATCAAGAAATAGTGTACTTAAAAACACTATGATCATTCACAACCACAATGTTGTGGCAGCATTAGACTTTATTTTGTTTGATAACCAGCACTAACTTATTTCAGTTGGTCAACCTGACTGCCTTCTACTTTTGTCATATTTCATATGTTGTTCATATGTGCTTTTAATTTTTTCTGTATAATGCAATGGTTTATGGTATTTTATCCTTAGGGATATTGGAGAATGTATCTCCTTCATGTTGGACATTGCAACTAAGAGAGGCATAAGCAGGAGACTGGAAATTCCCTTCTGTGTTAGTTGTACATGAATAATTAATGCATAGAGCATAGCAAGGATTTTACAACAGAGGCTCAGTCATCTGTTCCTGACAATACCTCACAAAGGTAGGAAAATAAGCATGAAAAAATTTACCTTTGAAGGTGCAGCACTTGCCCCATTGCTCACATAATTACAAGTTAATGTGCTGTATACTTAATGCATTTGACAGAATTAAAGTCAATAAACTAGCAGATTTTGACAAGGTCTGTCAAAGAACTGTGAAGATTAAAGAAAAAGGGCATAATTAAGCTACTAGCATTTGTACCACTAATATTTAATAAAGTTGATAAGTTCCTGTTCAGAAAATGTTGCCCAGTTAGGCTTTGTTAATCACTGGCAAACTTTTGGAACCATCATTTGAAGAAGTAAATCACATAGAGAATCACCGTTTCTGTTTATGGTTTGCTGCTTTTTGTCAGTGATTTTTCATGTCTAATAGGTATGTTTGATTTCTTTCAAAACTGACATAGTGAAGATAAAACAGTTTATGTCATCTGTTTAGATTTTCAGGAGGCATTGGAAACAGTCCCACATTGAAGATGAAATACAAAATTAATCATATGGTATAGATGTTGTACTTTGTTGAAGGCTATAAGCATGGTTGACTGGTGGTAGTTAGAGAGTATTGATTAATGGTCAAGTCTCAGAATGGTTTGACCAAGTTGAGTGCAGCACTGGTTAGGCTTGGTGGCAATTATCTTAATGATATATGTTAATGACTTGGACAAAAGGCAGATGATAGTAGACTGGAAGGTAAACCTACAGCAGGAATTGAACATCACCAGCTGCAGGCTGACATATTCAGGCTCTACAGGGTTGGCACACAGTTGGCAAATTGATTTTTCTACTAAGAAGTAGGGATAACAGTCTAAGGAGTAAGAATTGCGGTATCACCAACAATAAGTGCAATGTAAAGAATGTAAATAAGCACTCCTTACACACAACGCCATCTGTGGCCACCCAGTAATCTAGTCTGGTGGTTGCATTAATTTCAAGTTCCCTCACATAATTTTGTCCGGACTAAAGGAGGTGCTGAACCATCAGTTGCCGGAAATTTGGTTGTGTACCTGTAGTATTATAGAGCAATGATTTATGAACAAAAGTAAGTAAAAAAGCTGTAAGAACAAAATCAGCATCAATGATTATTTGAACTTCTAAACATATACACTATGACTTTAATCACCTTGGTATAATCTCTTTTTAATAGCAAAGTTGTTATTGTATTTACTGTTTGGTGTAAGCAGCAGTATTAAGCAGTCATCTATAAACAAATGCCTGAAAAAGTGTAACTACAAAAATGTCCCAAACTGATGAATAACATAAACTTATAAGCTGTGGTAGCACTGGTAGATTTACACTTGTTTGATTTTGCCATTTATAGAATAACATGCATGGTCCATTTACACCTCTTTTTTGATTTACATGGGCTTATGCGATCATCATTAAGCTGTCAGCATGGTGGTGTGGCATTGCCAATCCCATACAAGAAGCACATGTATGCTTGGTATGGGTGTTTGCTGCTTCATGTATTGCAGTCCTCAGCAAACGTATATGTAGTGTAAAGTCATGGGTAGTGCTACAGTATTTTATGCAACACGTTTTGCCCCTTGCATAGTGCCATCAAAGCAACTTTTAGGACTTTTAGGTTCTGGTACCAGTGGTACTAAGAAGCATAAGGTCATCACCATTGTGGTTGATATGGGTGTGCTCAAATGTTATGAGAGAGATGGAGAGCAAATGATATTAGCATGCTCTTGGACTTAATAATCTACTTTATAGACTGTTTGTGATAGTTTAGAGAAGTTCAAGTAGAGAGCCAAAAGTGGAACATGAATCAGTGCATCTGAGACATTGTATTCCCGAACTTTGATAATGGGGAGGGTGGAACGAATGTTGAGCACATTGGTCGAGCTCCAGACTCATGAAAATGTTCCAGTCAACATTTTCGTGATACAGGTAAAGGCCTGGAATATATATGTTGATTTGGCAGCAGAAGAAGGAGCAGTATTGTGATATAGGCAAAGAAAGGCCTGGAATATAAATGACGGCAGCAGAAGGAGGAGCAGCATTTCAAACAAGTTCTGGTTGGTTTGTGAATTTTAAGAAATGCTATAGTTACCATAACATCAAGATGACTGTTGAGGCTGCTTCTGCTGATGTTTTTGCAGCAGAAGAATTCTGGGAACTCTCAAGACAAAGTTTGCCTGTCAGGTATTATTCAGATCCAAAGAGGTGAATAACAGATAAAGTATTTTGTGCAAAGCTCCATGTAGAGCTGAAGGAGTACTGTGAAAAGGAGAATATAAAGTTAAAGATTCTCCTTTCTGTTAATACCCCTGGCCATCCAACTTCATTACAGGACTTTTGTGAGGACATCAGTATGTTTTTTTTTTTCTTCCCAACCATACATCTCTAATCCAGCTAGTGCAACAAGGGATGATGTCTTTTAAGGCCCAACATTTATGGAGAACATTTGCAAAACTTATGAAGGCTACAGAGAATGACCAGATGTCTTTATAGGAGTTCAGAAAGTCTTTCACCATCAGGTATGCCATCATGATCATGAGTGAGGCCTGGAATGAAATCACCAACAATTGTATGAATAGAGTATGGCAAAAGCTTTGCCCTCAGTTTGTTAGGGATTTTGATATTGACACTGAAGTATCAAGGATTGATGCACACACTGTGGAAATTGTGAAAAAAGTCACTGTTGATGAGGTTGAGGAGGGTGATGTGGGGGAATTACTAGAATCACATAAGGAAGAGCTCCTGAATGAAGATTGCCTTTGGTTTGGGAAGGAACGTAAGGTGGAAATGGTAACAGACGAAGGGGAGGTTGAACAAGTGCATTTCCTCACTAGCAAGAGGTTAGCTGGAGTATTTTACTACATTACCCATGGTTTTAATATGTTTGATGAGGATGACCCAAGCACAGTATGCAGTTCAAATGTGGCCTGAAATATCTTAGTTGACTTCAGGTGCTATGAAAGAATCCACTGTGAGAAGACGATGAAGGCTTTACAGAAAATGCCAGATTTTTTTTTTTTTTTAGAAGAAAAAGAACCAGCCAATAACATCAAGTGATGTATACATTACTTTTTAACTGTTTTGTATGACTTAGAATTTCTCCCTATTTCCCTAATATATTGCGCTTTGAGTTTTTTGTATTATGATTCTCACAGTACTACCTTCTTCATAATATTTTTGAGAAACATTTTGTGATGCGTGGATGGCATCATCTGAGGAGGGTCATGAGGGTGCATCAGTCTGACCACCAGCCGGGCTAGTGTTTCTTTATATTAGCTGTTTTTTAGTTTTCTTCTTTCATACTTG
The DNA here is from genome assembly GCA_032361445.1 of Panulirus gracilis. Classification (NCBI taxonomy): domain Eukaryota; kingdom Metazoa; phylum Arthropoda; class Malacostraca; order Decapoda; family Palinuridae; genus Panulirus; species Panulirus gracilis. The sequence goes on along the minus strand of JAUUEG010117807.1, from coordinate 2,154 downwards.
TCTGCCATTTCTCACATTAGTGAGTTAGTGCTAGGATCAGTTGAAGACAGTCTGCATTTGCTCACATAATTACTCTTGCTGTCATGTGCAGTGCACTGAAACCACAACCCTCTGTCCACAAGTAGACCCCACAGACCTTCCCTTGGCTTCCTCCTGCTGCTTCCCATGCCCTGATTCATTATACATTGCACATTGTATACTACATTGTTCCAGTTTACTTGATCTTGTGCACAACTTTCACCTTCCTGCATGTTCAGGCACTAACCACTCTTATATTTTTCACTCCATCAATCCAGCTTCAATTTGGTGCCCCCCCCCCTCTTTTGGCATGTATATCCTCTTTGTCAACCTCTCCTCACTCCTCTGCATATGTTCAAACTGTTTCAGCGCCCCCTCTTCAACTCTCTTATCCACACTTACTGTTATAACACCTCTTTCTTTGCCTTTCATTATGTACTCCATCAAACCATATCACACTGCATGTTGTCTTCAAGCATTTCATTTCCAACATCACCCTCCCTCACACATCCTTATCTATTGCCTATGACTTGCATCCATTCTGACATACCCATTTTTGCTCACTCAGATAACAACCCCTCTTTCCACACATTCCTCGGTGCTCCAAGAACCTTCACCCCCTCACCCATCCTATGACTCACTCCTGTATTCATGGTTCCCTTCGCTACCATAATTCACTTCTTCCAAATTTTTTCCATTCAAACTAGCACCCCAATTAACCTGTCCCTCTTACCTTCTAAACCTAATAAGTTTGCTTTTATTCACATTTACTCTCAACTCTGCTTTTATTCACATTTACTCTCAACTCTCTCCTTCATGCACTCTCAGACTTTTTCACTATTTTCTGCAGGTTCTTGTTAAGATTTATCACAATTGCTGTTTCATCAGTAAACAACTAACTCACTTCCCAGGCCCCCCTCATCCCCTACATACTGCTTGCTTGCCCTTCTTTCTAAAACTCTTCCATTTACCTCCCTTAGTACCCCATCTATAAACAAATTAAACAGCTATGGTGATGTCACACACCCCTGCCCCAGACCAGCCTTCTTTTCTGTTTAACATAATTTAATGCACTTCCACTTTTATCAAAATGATTAATTTGAGAGGGGAAAATGAAGCATAACATCTTAATTTAATATCATTTATTACTACAGCAATAGTGCCAGGGAAATAATGAATAAGATTTATTACGATTGTAAAAGAATGAAAAGAATATTTTTGTTTATCTAATAATCCATGCTTATTTTCTCATTACATCCGCATTATTATCCAGTCTCTCCTAACTCACTACTGACATGGAAGAAATGGTTACAGCACCATCTTATATCAACACAGATGCACAATATGTTGCTCAGAACGCATGTCACCACCCGCCTCTTGCAGCTACTATAATGGCCTAATTCAAATGGCACTGATATTATTCAGTAGGTTCTTGACTACTTCATACACTTAAAGTGAATTACGTAGAATGCAATATTAAGAAAAGCGTTAACAGAAATATGAATAGTTCGACAGTGTACATTATAGAACATTTCCAGTTCAGAGGGGCAAGTGGTCTTCCATCTCGCACTTGAAAATGTACATCTTACTTGGTGAATGATATGTAAAAATGTATTCCTTTTATGCTCTTACCCAATGCATGATCTTAAGTTTATTTTCATATTCAGGAAAAATGTAGGAAAATGTACCTAGCACCTTGAATTAACTTCTCTTGTTTTCATAGTGTTTGTCTTTCACTTGGTGAATGATGAGGTAAATCATATTTTTTTTATATTTTAATGCACAGCTCTTTTTTGTAGGTTTATGTTATTCATACATTGATAATGTATTATGTTAAATACTGTATTAAAGAATATACTGTAACACAATCATGGGAGTTACAAATATACAGTTTAGAATGTTTCCGGTTTGAGGTGGGGGGGGTCTCATTTAAAAACATGCATCATACATAGTGAATGATATAGCAAATTGTATGCTTTATATATTTTGTACACATTTCTCATTAGTGTATTCTCATTAGTGTATTCATGCCTTCTCCAGATCCATAAATGCTACATAAAAATCCATTTGCTTTTCTAAGTATTTCTCACATACATTTTTCAAAGCAAACACCTGATCCACACATCCTCTACCACT
>JAUUEG010117476.1:0-10821 GCA_032361445.1 Panulirus gracilis | reverse complement strand
AATATGTACATACATCTATGATACTCTGGACTAACGTCTTTTTTACACACTACGACACACACACTAGTGGACGGTGTGACGAGGCTGGCCAGTGTGTCACTAATTAATGCTGAGTCCAGCTTTATCTGGGCCTATTAACACCTCATCCCATGTTTGAGCGACCGGCTGGCTCATCCTATATTGTCTGTAGGTCCGATATACAGTTACAAAAGACTAGACAATCCCTTGAGCTTGCTTCTTACATATAAAGCAGTGAGCCTGTGAACACACTCAATGAGATGCAACTACATATGTACAACTCACAGTAAATTGATGAAATTAGATAGCTAAATGAAAATATTAATGGTATGCATGTAAATCTTGCATCATTCTTACAATCGTGTATTATCCCCCACACCATGTTATCTTACTTTTATTTACATTTACTCTTCACAACTCTGCCACGGACATGTGATGTGTTCATGGCAAATGATTCATCTATACCTCACCGTCCCTGTACACTGTAGTGTACACCTGCACCTTGCTGGTCTAAAGCTCTTGCATACACTTCCTCCACCACTGTGGTCATAACCAGAAAAATCTGTCAACCCTGTCCTCCACTGACATAAGAGCTGTTCTTGTGATCTGCTGTGCTGAGCTATATATTTCATTTTCGCACATCATTCAGAAGGAGGACTGGTAATCTTTCCCTCCTGTATTACTTTTCAAAAGATGGAACAGAGGACGAGCCAAATGAAGATTTCTTTTTTATCCTCTAATGCTCTCATCTGTTCTAGAATTTACCTCGCTCACTCAGGAAATAGCATATATATGTGAAAGAAAAAGAATATGAATGTAATAAGAAAGAAAAACTGAAAAATGCATGACATATGATGACAGCGTGATGCATGAGCCATGTGATATGAGCCACCAGGTGGTGTGAGCAACACACATCATTGTGACACTATTTCCACACAACAGTAACACATCATCATGTGACACTATTTCCACCGTATAGAAACACACCTCACTATGTTACACTATTTCCACCATATAGCAACATCACTATGCAACACTATTCGCACAGTACAGCAACACACCTTCATGTGACACTATTTCCACCGTACAGCAACACGTCATTATGTGACAATTTCCACCGTATAGCAACACATCATTATGATACTATATCCACCGTATAGCAACACACATTATTATGTGACACTATTTCCACCGTACAGCAACACATTGTGACACTTTTCCACCGTATAGCAACACATTTTGTGACACTATTTCCACCGTATAGCAACACGCATCATTATGTGACACTTCTTTTACAGGAATATCACACAACAAACCGCTTGCCTCACAATACACCTTATTTTCTACTGTTAAAATTCACAAGAGAAAGCAGTTGTAACACATCTGATGTCTGATTACTTCAGGAACTTATCGTTTTCAGTAATAATTTTTCACAGTTTGCTCATTTTTTTTCTTCATCATGTTTTCTTATTTCTATATTGTGTACCTTCCAATTACTTTTCCTAGTTCCACCGCTGGTACGGGGTTGTAGGTTTTCAGTCGAAAATTGGAGAAGTGTGCGGCAGACAGTACAGTGTAATACAGGAATACAAACTCTCTTCATCATTAAAATCGTCTCATTCACTTGCTGAAGAGGCTGGGTTCAACATCATCATCACAATAAATCTGTGTCATCAAAGGTGTTTATTTCTTTACTACCTGCAATACCACATTCTCTTAATATTTCCACAATTTCATCTTTCAAAAGCCTAGCCTCCTCTCGCCATGGCGTACTGTGGAATACTCCGTACATTCTTATGGCTTAACCAGCACCCAAGCTTAGCTGTGTAAATCATTGATCAAAAACTGACTTGCATACTGCTAACTAGAACTCGTGTAGATCTACATTACCTGGGACAGGAGACCTGACAACGCATTCAGTTCCTTTGTAGTGATGGCGCAAGATGACCAAGGCTTCATTATACAACAACTGTGCGTCAGTTTGCAGCGAGGTGTGACCTCCCCTGACCTAATGATCTCAGGAATGATTCTGGTGCCCACACCTACGGCCGCACCGGCAGTATTCATCTCTGACACCAACACTCGATATTCGACGGTGCCACCACATCCAAAGATGGCGCTGTGGCAATCCATGATCTGAACCTTTCCAAGCGAATACCCAGCAGCGGCTGTAGCAACGAGGGACCTACGACCACGCCTGCAGCACTCCTGCATCCCTGGCGCCTCCTGCAACCCAGGCACTAACCGACAGCCACCGCTACACACTGCAGGAGCCGCGAGACGGGCCACAACCACCTCCTCCTCCTCCTCTTGCTGAAGCTCCACGTTGACAGGGCAGTCTGGCACTTCTACGTGCTTTATCTGACGCCTCCTACCACCACCACCACCACCACAGGACACCTGCCAAGCCTGTCTCGTATTACCCGACCTGCCTTTCTTTCCCTCTTCTTCACCATAATCCTGCACCGCCAGTAGCTCACTGCCCTATGCTACCTCACCTTGTATAACCTAGCTATTAAAACACTTGTTGTTTAACATGTTTCCCTTCCTCCCGGTTATTCCACACGCTCAACCAGTGACCCTTGGAGTAATACACACACACACACACACACACACATACAAATACATATATCGCTGGGGATTGGGGAGAAAGGATACTGCCCACATATTCCCTGCGTGTTCACGAAGGCGACCAAAAGTAAATGGGAGTGGGGGGCTGGAAATCCAGCCCTCTTATTTTATCTCTCCCAAAAAGGAAACACGAAAGGGGGCCAAATGAGGCTTGTTCCCTCTAAGGCTCGGTCATCTGTCCTTGACGCTGCTTCGCTAAATCGGGAAGGGCCCGATAGGGGCCTGAACATACAGGAGGATGAAAGGCATGCAAGGAATAGAGTAAATTGGAACGATGTGGTATACCGGGGTCTACGTGCTGTCAATGGATTGAACCAGGGCATGTGAAGCGTCTGGGGCAAACCTTGGAAAGTTCTGTGGGGCCTGGATGTGGAAAGGGAGCTGTGGTTTCGGTGCATTATTACATGTTAGCTAAAGACTGAGTGTGAACGAATGGGGCCTTTGTTGTCTTTTCCTAGCGCTACCTCGCACACATGAAGGGGGAGGGGGCTTTTATTTCATGTGTGGCGAGGTGGCGATGGGAATGAATAAGGGCAGACAGTATGAATTATGTACATGTGTATATATGTATATGTCTGTGTGTGTATATATATGTATATGTTATGTATATACATGTGTATGTGGGTGGGTTGGGCCATTCTTTCGTCTGTTTCCTTGCACTACCTCGCTAACGCATGAGGCAGTGACAAAGTATAATAAATAAATAAATATACCAATATTAATGATTCCTTAGATACTGTACAACAAAATACCACACACACAGTAGCCTTCTCTATGTTCCAAAGGGATTTCTAAAAACACAAAGTACTAAACCACAAAAACGCATATATTTTCAACAATTTTACCAATGCTTCTTCAAAGCACACATGTACACAGCTTACAATAAAATAAAAAGCAGATGGGTAATGGTAAGACTTTTATTTCCCCATGGTTTACATGGTATGTATATAAAATATAATAAAACCTTGAGCTAATAATGTTTTTTACCTGGTGTATGGGTTGACACTTGGTAATGGCAATGATAGGAAGATCTCCACACAATAACTGGGATTCCCTCTAAACAAATATATGTATGCACTTAAGCTTGAGAACCCAATGAGACAGAAGTCTAAGAAAAGAGGCCCTTCAAACTTGAAGTAACTTAAAGAAAAGAGCTACGTAGAGAAATTTTGAGACTCACTATAAGCCTACTATGAATGAGGCAGTGTTGGACCCTCAGGCTAAGAGATCCAGGTTGAGGGAAACTTCTGGCAAAACATCATAATACCAGCAAATATATCTCACTTTATATGTGCATCTTTTTATTTGTAAGAAGTTAACCACATCAGGAACATGTACACCAAAACACAAGGTCCTAAAGTGATATCCTCTTGTGAAGGCTTTCAGTGTGGTAGCAAGAGATAACCCTCCCTCAACACTGGCTCAAAAGTGGAATGGCCAACATGAATAATCTAAATGCTCTACAAAAGCTATAAAGAGTATGCTCTCCTGGTTGCTGGTACTCACAAGATTCACAGGAAAACAATACCTTGTCATGTTCCCAAAACAAGCCAGAGAAGAACTAATGTATAATTCAAGAGGTAATCCAATTTTGGCCCTAAACCTGTGCAAACAAATCTTGGTATGAAAGATTAGCCTTCAATCTAGTTTCCTATTGGGTGCAATGCAGTCAGTGTTACTATCCCTTTAAGGTCATGACTGAATTTGTTTTCTTTTTAGTTAGAAAATTCACACAGCTGTGAGTCATACAAACAATAAGAAATACAGATTTTACTATATATCATCATACATGAACTGAATGAACCAAGAGAACACCTAACAAAGGATGTTCCAAATTTTTCCTAGAGAAGAGCATGAGCTACAAGATTAGTCTGAGGGGTAGGAAAGGAGAGGGGATGGAGCCGGGCTGGGCGAGGCACCACAGTGGGACAGCCAAGTGACCATGTGTAATAAATATTTGCATTTTGGTTTGTTTATCACAGACTATAATAAAATCTAAACTGCTCTCTAACTTTTTGCTACTTTCCACTTCAAAGTTCTTTAGTCTTCATCAAAATGTCAATTATTAATGTCAATAACTGTTGGTTCTATCCATGTATAATCACCATACAATTTAATGTTTCCCACTGAAATCTATGGCTGAAAACAAAAACAGCAGTTCAAATTGTTTTTCCCTACAGATCTACAACTTAAAAATGAGGCAAAATCATAAAAACACACCCTGAGAAAACTTGTATATATCCAACAACACAATTAAATTAGTATACATTCGAATAAATTCCCTAAAAGATTTTGCAACCTTATTCAGAATCAACTTTGTATATCTAAATAGGCCGTCATATTATCCAATATGGGTAAGAATCAGTGGAAGCCTCCCCAAATAATAACTGTAGACCTTTGAATCCACAAAGAGCTGCAATTCCTTGATTCTATACAGGATGCAGCATCTGCCTAGGTACGCAGGTGCCCCACAGTCGCACACAGCTTCAGCCTCGGCTTATAGTGTTGTTGTAGCATCAGATGTTCTTCAGCTCATCAGGCAGCTGGGCATTTGGATGTTTGTTTTCATAATGCTGCTTGTAGGTTTTTGGGTCTGGCATCATTGACTGTAAAAAATAAGTGAAATGAAAGGCTTCTATACTCAGAAATAATTATCAGATTATTTTATGATAAGGGATGACATTGGTCAGGAGATCTCTCTAAAAAAAATCAAAAGAAAAATAAACAAACTAGAAATACCAACATTTACTAGCAACTGCAGTATGTATGCCCCCATAATATGACTTGCCATCATGCACAGCAAGGAGGAAATGGCACCAAATTCATATTAATTAAACCCTCAAAAAACCTAAATTCCCTCTACTGAAGTAATGATCATGGATGAAGTTCTGTTATCAGTACATTCTAAACATTACCTACAAGATAAATCTTTCCTATTGCTATACTGCAACCTGTGATAGGGTCATGTTCTTAAGAGATCTTTTGCAGGTAAAAACTTAAGCAACTGAAACCAGTATTATATAAATAGAGATTCCATTCTTGACTGAAATTTTTCTTCATCTGCCTCTTGAATATGGAATATAAAAATCTTATGTTTAGAACAAAACAAAAAAAAAATCCTTACCATTCGAGACAAAACCTTTACATTGCTGTATTTTGGAGATATGTACTGTATGTTGGACACATCAAACTAAATCACAACTGTCCAGTGTGTGTGGGAAATTAAAAAATTGAGGGTAAAGTAAGTTTGATAACCTCTCATCTTCATCTCCTGACAGCTCTTTCTAGTCTTTAGCTGAGGGCATCACAAATAACTTATGTGGCTCTACCTTTTCCTCAAAGGAACTGTCTTTAGTTCTCATTTCTCAGCGAACTCCTGGATGACTCTAACACTCCTTCAACCCCTAATGCTTCTCTTAATAATCCTATGCCCAATCCTGATATCTTTATTCAAACTGTTCAAAAAGTGCTTCTCTCTCTCTCTGGACACATGCAAAGCTTATGGATCTGATGGTATACATCCCTGTGTACTGAAACAGTGTGCCTCCAAACTTGCACATGAGCTTGTTAGTCTAATCTGTTTCTGTTTAAAAACCAGAATTTTCCCTTCAAATCGGAAGTATGCAGCTAAAAAGGGTAACCACTCTAACCCCTCTTTGACATCCACTATTTCCAAACACTTTGAGCCCCTCTTCAACCCTCATATCTTCAGGCATCTTGAATCTCACATTTTTCTTTCTGATCACCAGCCTGGCTTCCATAAGGCGAGATCCAGTGGTAATATCCTTTCTTATCTTACTAATATCTGGTCATCATCCCAAAAGATTCTGAGGAATCATATGTAGTTGCCCTTGATATATCCAAAGCTTTAGACAAGGTGTAGCAACAAGGTCTGATCTCTCTGTTCCCCTCTTTTGGCTTCCCTTCCTCACTTTGATCCCTCATGTATAGCTTCCTCTCTGGTTGATCTATCACTGTGACTGTTCAGTGATCAGCATTTCCCCCTTTCTCCATCAACAACAGTGTCCCTAAGGGTTCTGTCCTGTCTCCTACACTTTTTTCTCCTTTTATCAATAACTTCCTTTTTTCCACAAATAATTATGAAATGCACTCATATGTTGATGACTCAACAGTGCACTCCTTCACATCCTTCAATTCTGTGCCTTCTTTCACAATACCTGTATCTTGTCCCAACACAACTTTCTCAATAAACTCAGACTTGGACAGGTTTCTTGGTGGGGTAAACTGGACGTGGTTATGTTTAATGCCTCCAACACCCTAATAACAATACAGATATAGATTAAAGTAATGATGAAAATGTTAATAAAAACTTACCATACATGGTGATGAGGGCTTTTCTTCAATGCTTTGGATGGCAATCTTTTCCAAAATAAGCCAGTTTCATCCACACAACATGATATGTGTAAGGTCCTTCTTCAATAATTTTTACTACAAACACATGAAATAACTGGTAAAACTAGAGATACCAGTGGCAAGAATGAGTGTTCGGTTGTAATTGTTTTTTTACTGGCAGGAGGATTGAGATCCAAATTGCACATCGCCAGTTGGTGGGATAGGAATCAAATACTTTTTGCCATATCAAAATACGTGTTGTAAGTTCTTAAATACTTCAAAATATGCCAACATGTATTAAAAGAAAAGATTCTTTCAGTCATCAGAAATCTTTCTTTTCTTCTTCCTTTCATACTTTTCTTATGTTGAAGGCTGTTTCCCAAACTAGGAAGATAGAGCAAGGAACAGACAAATAAATGACCTCATTTAATCATATTCACTCTAGCTGTCATTTATGATGTAATGAAACCCTATCCACCACAACCAAGCCTTATCTGTGGCTTCATTTGACTGCTTCATATGCTCTACTTCAGCATGTTGCCCCTGAATACCACTATCTCTGTATGCCTCATACCTTTATGCATGTTAAGGGGCCAAACTCTCAAAGCATCTTTAATTTCATACTTCCACTTCCTCCTTGGTTTTCCCCTTTTCCTTGTTCCCTCCACTTTTGATATTGTATCCTCTTAGTCATCCTTGTTCCGTCCACTTTTGATATTGTATCCTCTTAGTTATCCTATCTGTATGTCCAAACTATTTCAGCCTACACTCTTTAGCTTTCCCCTCTCTTACTCTATCATTTCTCATTCAATCAATACTCCTCAAACCACATATTGTCCTCAAACATTCAATTTTCAATACATCTACTCTCCTCTATCCAGGCCCCATGCCTCACATCCATATAACACCATTACAACCACAGCAGTACTTATAAAGATGAAATGTGAGTACTTGGAAGATGTACAGGAGAAACTGGAAGATCATAAGGAAGGTGCAGGTGCTGAGAACAAGGGCAAAAGAAAGTTAGGGTGAGTGATTATTAATTAACATGCTTCCAGGTTAACCAGAAAATGTTTTAAAAGGAGGTTAATAGTAAGAGAAAAAAAGAGAAGAATATCTGCAAACGGGTCAAATGGGGAAATGGTAACAGTTAGTGATGAGGCAAAGAGGAGATGGAATGATGAGTTTCAAGGACTCCTGAATGAGTTTGATGATCCACAGGTGTATGAGTCTGGAAGGTATGTGAACTGTGTGTCATGACAAGTGGTTTGGTGAAAAGAGAAAAGGTGGCGAATGTCTTGTCTAAGAAGTGTGGCAAAACGGTTGGCGTGGATATGGACTGTACTTGAATTTCTTAAGAAAGGAGGGTGGCTGTGTTGTTGATCGGTTAGTTAAGATCTTGTGTATGTATGGTTCAAAATAATGTGCCTGAGGATTTGTGGAATCCCCATATAGTTCCACCATGTTTAGGCAATGGGGCCAATGGTGAAGATTCGAAATACAGAAGTATGATCTTTAATTGAGTGTACCTGTCAAGTTGTATGAAAGGGTGGTGACCTGAGTGAGTGGTGGCACGCACAGAACATCAGACTGGGGATGTTAGAAAACGTAAAAGGATGAAAAGATGGGCAGAGACATCTGATATGCTTGACTACAAAAGCGTACAGACAAGCGCTTATGCACTTACTTATGAGAGAACAAAACAATAATACGTCCTGACGACGAGAGCGAATAAGAGTTTGTTTATAGAAGTCGGACACAAAAAGACGAGGCCACAACTGAAGAACAGCAAACATGTCGACAGAAACGGGAGACTGACCAGGAACTCGAGAAGTTATGACACAATTTAGGACAATAACATCACAGTGAGATTAGTGAGACTGAGGAAAACCTGAGATATTTTTCATTCGTATGCAAAAATCTGAGTCAAGAACTGCAAACGCCATTGGCCCACAAAGAACAAAAGACGGTACATACCCGTGTGGTACTCATACGATGAGCGTTTAGTAAGTCAAACATCACCTTACGCGATAGCAACCCAAATGACTTGTTCTTAAACATCAGATTCCACATGGCTAGTTTCCTGGCCACTTCGAAGGACTTTCAGAGAAGGGGCGGCAAATGACAGCTTGCACGTGCAGTTTACTCCAGGACCAGACTCTTGGACCTGTATTCTCATATAGAAAAAAAATTGCTGACCTCCAGTAGCATGAGCATTAAACACCCTCAGGAAGAGACTGAACTCTGGCGTGACCCCTAGATAGCTTGAGCCTGACCCACATCGTCCCACACCACAAACCAGGAAGCAAAGTCATATATAAAAAAAAACTATCTACCAATAGCAATGACATGTCGCATCCATGACATGTCGAGAGTCTTGCGATGTCAGACGACTGATTTCATGGATGTGAATGCTGAACGCTACCCAGGACTGTACGGTGTCAGAGGAGGAGGAGAGGAAAGGCGATCATGCATATTTGAGTTACTTGATCATTACGCTGAAACTGTGTAGAGACAGCGATGCTCACACGCTAGGGTGAATGTAGTACATAGAGGCTTGCCAAGAACAAATGAATAAATGTGATCACGGCGTCATAGCTTACAAATTGGGCCCACTGGGAGTAACTTGAAAAGTAAGAGAGGTGATTATTCTTTGCTTAGAGCCGTCAGAAACACTCTGGGGGCACGGTGGGGTCCTGGGGAAGCACTGGGAAGGAAAAAAAGGTGTATCTGACCAGCCAGGCTGCGGTGGTGACGTGCGACCTGTGAGCTACGGCCTCCAACAGGTAGGTTGACCAACGACCCAACTCAGCAACTCAAGTCGGGGTTGGGAGAGACCACCAAAGTCAACGCAAGGTTAAGGCAAGGCAAGGTGAACGCTGTTGTAAATCTGGAAATATCCAGTTCCACCTCCTAGCAGCTTTTCTTGCATCCCTTCTGCCCATCATTAGAATATCTGGTACAGACACACGAACACAAACCACAGCTTCATATCAACCTTGGCAGACGATACCAGAATTGAGTAAATGACGCTCAGGAGTTACACACACACAGAATTGTATCCAACCTTCCAATGGCCCAATGATCATAAAAAAGACTTTTAGATTATACAAAAGGTTTAATCACACTGACATTAAGGATTTGAAGACTTAAAAACTACCGCAGGTTACCGGGTAGACCTACTGCCAGCTTCTCTCTCGCTAATTATGTAAATTAAGGGCATCGTGATAACGACTTGGAGGAACACCGGGTTGAGGTCATGATAAGGCCTTCGCGTTCAACACAAGTACACACCGGGGTAAGGTGTACACGACCTGTACACCACATGAGGTCACCAGAGGTGTACATGATACTCAAGCCCACGTAAGGTCATGACATGTGTACATGATCTGTACACCAGATAAGGTAATGATAATGATGATGATAATAATAATAATAATAACAATAATAATAATGATAATAATAATAATAATAACAATAATAATAATGATAATAATGGTAATAATAATAACAACAGCCCAAAATAGCCCCCTAACAGGATCTGCCAACGTCTAACAGTAGCCACTTTGAAAAGTAAAATTATAGACAAGACGAAGCCACTGGCAGCCACCGCCTCCACGCGGCGCGGGAGCGGGGGGTGTGTGTGTGTGTGTGTGTGTGTGTGTGTGTGTGTGTGGCATCAGTTGACCATCCGCTACACCAGAACCTCCTGTCATCCCCCCAGCAGGAATACAGGTACCGCTTACATACGGATATACGTCATACTGAACCGTATAACAGCAGCAGTAGCATTATTACATAGGGAGTTCGTTAGTGAAC